>JAHWFP010159869.1:25194-38414 GCA_023313725.1 Lithobius niger | reverse complement strand
TTGCCACAATCGAATCAATCCCACTCTGACATCAGTATAACGAAAATTGCTTGTGGCATACGACAATTTTCGATATAACCAATGTCTGCGTAAAAATGATTCAGGAAGAACAAATTGATCCAGACACAAGGTCACTTGGGTTTATTAACAATCAAATTTCAGTCTCAAGAAATTAGATAATACTGAAATTACTGACAAGTCAGATTATTTAAGCTTCACAGGTCTGGCCATCATTGGCGTGTTATCAAACAACAAGGTTGAACTTAGATACTCGCCAAACTGAATTCACAACGGCATGTATCTTCCTTAACACTTGCACAATATCATTAACCTAAACTATACCATGGATAAAACCTAATCAGCACTCTGCAACACAATATCATCAAGTACAACTGGCTATCACGCAAATGCAAGAACTCCAGTGGTCAAATACTAGACTGCACACTATACTTCAATTCAAGTTTAGTATTCACTTATCTGAATAGGGCTGGCTAGCAAATGGACCAGGCATATCTCCAGTGACTCCAAGTCTCCCCCAAGACAACACCAGTGGAATGGAACTGTAGCAGCAAGACCCCTGGCAAGAAGTGAGAACCCCAGCTTTATTTCCTCTATATATATGAAACCCACACTTGGGTGTTAACCATGACTTTCCATAGTGACTCATGAGTTTGCTCTAAACCATTATGTAAATATTTTAAGAATTAGCACTTTCCGACATAAAATATCTGTATCTACACCAAACGGTACACAACCAATACCCTTTATAGATATAACATTAACTTATTTAACAACAACAGTTACGACGTCCATTTTATTACTATCAAATAAACATTAGCTTTAGTTTAGCAGACGACACTCAGTGCACTTGGCCTCAGCCTCATGCACTTTTAATTGCTGCCACATGTGGTCCATCCAGATACTCAGTCAACATCAGTGGTCTGGCTTCTAAGCCAATGAGCTCCTCCCTCATCCTCAGCATCCAATTGCACGTCTTCTGCTACACAAAAGAGCAGGATGCAGGCCCCTTTAAAAGCAAGGGCCCTGAAGATTTTCACTCTCCCGACTTTTCTTGACCTCAAAAGCTATCAGCCACTGAGCCCTTAGGAGCCGGATTCCCAGCAGCCGAAATTCAGAGTCAAGTAATATTGACGATCTTGGACTTAGCCGAATTTTAAAGGAACTTCTCTCCTTTAAAGACTAAGTCCTGGTCAGTGTTTGGAAAGGGCGCATCTTATCTAAGAGCCCTCTTTTCATTAAGAGTGCTTTAACTTAGTTCTTTTGAAGGTTTAACTTGATTTAACGGTGGGATAACCCTAAACCTAATTAATCAAATTAAATAACTTTCGAACCGTATATCTTGTGTGGACTCCCTTACTTTGTTCATTATTGTTTTTATGTGCTGTAGTTAGTAACATTGCATTAGCGCCGGTCGGTATGAATTTATTATTATTACGTACCTCTGTTATCTTCGTAAGACCTAACAATCAGGATTTACGAGAGATTTACAATGGTGTCGAAGTATTAGATTCGAATTAAACCCACGCCTAATCATTAAGAAAACTGCAGCACGTTACAGTTGTTATTGAGCGAAAGAGCGAGTTTCAGATTAAATAAGAAAAAAAGCCAGAGCAAATACGCTACTCGAAATTGAATTTTTTTTCCTCTCAGTCTAATTGGATCGAATTTAGGACATAAACATGCCTAGTCACAAGAAAAATACTGCAGCTAGCAAAAGCAGGGAAAAAGTTCCTAAAAACAGGAACAATTTAAGGCTTTCGACTAGCAGTAGGCCTATTGTGAAGCCCAGTCGCCTTGCAGACTCTCATATAGCCGATGTACTGTATGATGCAGTAGGGCTCAAAATGAAAATGAAATGAAGGATTAGGGGCAAAGCAGAAGCTCGTATGTGGGAGGATATTAGAGAAGCAAAGAAAAACCTGCCTAAATTCTCAGGGGAAGGAGGGACCGACATTTTCACCTTCCTCCTTCTTACAGATAACCTGAGAAAGATTGATTCCCAATTTCCAGATAGCGAGCTGATAGCAGCAGCAACAAGCAAATGCATCAACAGAGCAGCTCGTTTCGTCGCAACTGCCTAGTAATCCCCGAAAAAACGTCATGGCCAACTTTTAAATCAGCTTTAATTGAAAGATTCGCCGCAGTAAGAGCCGAAATACCTAGGGCTAAATTTTTCGGGGTAAAAATGTACGAAGGGGAATCAATTAAAGCATTCGCCAATCGTCTCGAAATCATGGCAGCTGAAATCTGGATGGTTCAGCCAGAAGATAGCGTGTTAGAAGCAACACTTAAAAAGAGAATGCGAGACGACACCATGAGATGCACTTTCAAATCGGCCATGCCCAGAGAACTGGAAACGTTTTTAGCTAATCAAAAGGCTAGGAACTGGGAAGAAATGCTTCACGTCACGCTAAAACATCAGGCTGAAATCAGCTAATATGCGGAGGAAGGAGAGCAACAGCCGAAAAAGAAGCCACCACCGAAGCCTACACCTAGCACAAGCTTCACATCATCAGCTCCAGACGGAACAGTCAATGTAGCATCCGCTGATCTATCAAAAATGCTGCAAGAAATCGAAAAAACAGCGAAGTCAGAAACCTGAAAATGCGCGCGCCGTGCAAGAAGCTAGAGTCGACGTTTTCCAGCTGGAAAGAAAAAAAACACGCTCGTGTTTCTGCTGCTATGGGAAAAACCATCTCAGTAAAGATTGTAGGACCCAGGAACAAAGCTTGGAACTGGTCAGAGCAGCCAATGCAAGACAACTAGAAAAAGACGGAAAACCAATCCCTAAAAGAGATGGTCGTGGAAACTGGGTAAGAGAAGGAAGAACGAATCAACAAAGAAGCAACAATCAAGAGTCTAGGGACAACCAACAGCTAAATTTGCCATCATACAGCCGCCAGCGTAGCAACAATCGCAACGGAAACAACAGCGAAAACTATACTCGGCCCCGAACCTCATCAAACAGTCAACAGCAACAAACTAGCACACATCAGTCAAAAGACTAGAAGATAGTTAAAAAAAGTAACATGTTTTTTGAGTTAGCAGGGTACTCCAGCACGGAAAAAATTCCAATCAACGCAGTTAGTACCGAAAATCCTGAAATTCCATCATCCACCCCCACCCCGACGCTTAGAGAACAAACCAATAAATTATTCCACAGCAAGAAAATTCACTCGACGATCAACGCTGCAGGTTTACTATTCGATTTATATTCAACAGTCGACTGGCACCAGCAAAAACTGGCACTCACAGACAGAACACTAACTTTGCCAAGATTAGCTTTGTATTTCGGAGCTATTCCAAAAAATACGTAGCCCCAGTTCTGAATCTAAACTCGTATCTCGCAACAAAATTTTTCAAGTTAACATGCGACTCAGTCATGTTAACACTCTTTAAAGACGGAATCGACTCCACAAATTTCCACTCGGAATTAAATTTATCTAAATCAAACAACCCCATAGTCCTGGAATTAATCGGAGATGACAGAACAGTCGAATTCCAAAGCACATCGGACACCAATGAAAGAAGATCACATTTAATTCATTCCGGCAAAGCCATCAAGATTTCCGACCGTAATCAATGAGAAGGGAAGCTACGCATTCCTTTAATTCCGTCCGTAACATCACCAACAATCTGTCTTATTTATTGGGCCAGCACTTCAAACCCAGAAAATATTACAGAAGAAAAACGAAGAAAACGTCAAGAAAAAAGAAAAACGCAGCAACAGGCAAAATCGGTGCTTTGAAGCAATCCAACGCCACACCAACTCCATCTAGCGGCGGTGATGGACACTAAAGGCCTAATAGAAGATCTAGACCCAAGGAATAACACACAGTTAGACAAAGCAGAACCAACTCACACTCGAGTCGACTGCATAGGCTACAACTCGAAATCTGCTCACCCAAGGCCTCATCTAATTTTTAATTTCGGCAATTTAAGTAAAGTACCACTTCTAGTCAGCGGAGCAGGAGTTTCGCTGATCGAATCGTCTACTGCACGAGAACTGTTACAAAATCCACAAATTAAATGTCACGAGGCCGAAACCGTAGCTCCCATAAATTTAGTACGTGTCGGTGGAAAAAGGATAACAGCACAAAAAAGGTTGATCGCTGAAATAAGCAAATGCGAATTTTCCACAAACCAGCAGTTTAGAGTGGTTCCTGATGGCAGTTTTGGAAACATCCACATTTTATCGGGTTATGAATTTTTGTCAAAACAACCCAAACTGGTTAAATTAAATTGTTCAGACCAGATTTTAGAAATAGGGGATCTCAAATTTAATCTGTCTCCATCACCTTTCGATGCTTGGGAAAATTATGGTCAGAACAAGGAATACATTAATGTCGAACATTATAACGTTTCAACCGAACATGTTGCAACGATCAATATTTCTTCAGATGACAAAACAGCCAAAAATCCAAAATCCATTTGGAATCCGACACCTCAACAATATTACGTTGAGGTACCAGATTCATTATTCAAAGATGTTGTATTGCCAAACAACAGCGAAACAAAAATTTGTGGCATTCTCCACCAAGCCTAACCTGAACAGCAAAATGGCATATTTTTGCCACAATGCAAAGAAATTCCGATCCTTCTCGCCAGATGTTTGGCCAACACTAGCCCTACTGGTTTAATCCCGATTATGGCTATTAACATATCCGGGGAGGATCAATTTCTAAAGGCAGGTTCTGTTTTGGGCCACTACACAACGGCTGAAATAGAATATAATGACGAAGAGCACAACGAACAGGATCTAGGAACGCCAATTACAAAGGATAATCCCATCCCTTCAAGCTTAATTCAAACAATAGGAAGAGCATGGACAAAAGATCAGCCACTTCGCAAGCTAATCCCGGAACCAGTCCCGACTTCCTTCCCCCTTGAAGGCCCACTCAGACAAAGGGGCGAGCACAGTCCATAGAAATCAGCAGCATCGGTTCCGCCCAGTCAACGCTAGCTAATTCCCAAACCGGACATGGCCACCTGCCTTCACAAAGCGCAAGGGGTATGGACATCAAGGATACAGTAGGGTCGGCCCACTCAACGCTACCAGCGGACACAGCAACTGAACAAAGACCATTTTCGGAAGAGGAATAGAATAGTTTGAAGTTTAAATTTAATTTACCTGATTAAAATGAAGAACACATGGAATTTTTGGAAATGCTCAAGACACATCAGGACGCCTTTAGCATGAACGAATTTGATCTCGGAACATACCAAGACTACGAAGTAAATACAGAAACAGGGTCATCAGCCCCAGTAAGGTCGAAGATTTACAGGGTTCCCTTCCACCAACGGGAAATTTTGGACAAGTACTTAGAAGAACTAGTCAGCATTGGGGTGATCAAAGAATGCAAATCAGCATGGCTCAGTCCATGTCTTCTCATAAAAAGAAGGCCTGAAGGATATAGGGTGGTAGACTGGTAGTGGACCTACGCAGGCTCAACGCAGTTACAGAATCAGTCTCAGTACCCCTGCTTATCATCAGCGAAGCACTAGCAAACCTCAACGGCGCCAAATATTTCACCAAACAAGATTTTCGCATGGGATTTTTTCAACTGAAGCTAGCCGAGTCATCCATGGAAAAAGCAGCGTTTCAGAGCGCCAACAAGGTGTACTGGTTTTCCAAACTTCCAATGGGTTTGATAGTAGCGCCCACCAACTTCCAATTCTGGGACAAGGAAGCAGACGACGCATTCAAGGGCTTAAAGAAGGCTATGGTAAACACAGCTACTCTACGCCACCCTGATTTTTCTAAACCTTTCTACGTAGAGGCTGATGGTAGCGACGTAGCGCTCGGCGGCTGCCTCACACAAGTACACGACGGCATAACCTACCCCTTAGCCTATACTTCAAGAGCCTTAACGCCAGCTGAGAAAAGGGAAAGCACCACTGTGAAAGAGATTTTAGCAGCAGTTCATGCCTGTGAAACCTTTCTCACCTTCCACATTGGTAAATCCTTTTTTTTTGGCCACAGACCACATGGCATTATTTTTTTTGTACAACAGTAGTGGATTATCTCCTAAACTAGAGAGGATTCTCACAAGGCTAAGAGAGTACGACTTCGAAATTCAACATAGGGCTGGCAAGCTTATACCCGTGAGTGATGCTCTATCTCGAATAGAGATACCAGTTTGCGTACTAGACTCACAATTTCCTGACTGGACACGAACTCACGTAGTAGAAGAGCAGTAGACAGATGACTATTTCGACAAGATTTGGCGCAGCATCAAGGACGACGAGCCAGCAGACGTCATCGACACCAGTAAAAAGAAATATTTATTACAAGGATTTCGACGGCATGCTGTACAGAACATGGTTAAACACCCTTCACAAGGAAGATTAAAAGATATAGCCCAAGTTTGCATCCCTGAGGCCCTGGTAAACTTCTGTATTCGTGACTACAACTCCTCCCCCGCAGCTGGCCACCGAGCAGCAAAGAGTACCCTACAGCTTATCCATCTACATTGCTATTGGCCAACCATGATCAGAATACTCGATTACTACGTGAAGACATGCCTCATCGGCCAGCAGTATAATCGCCCTAACAAGTCATATAAAGCAACACTCTGAGCCTACAAGCCTCTACAGAGACCAGGAAAGAGCTGGTCTAAGGATTTGATAGGAGAACTAAACACCACACACAAGAATAACGCCTACGTGATGACCCTCGTAGATGACTTCAGTCGCTACGTCATTGCTTTTGGGATTCCTGACAAACGAGCCAAAACTATAGCTAAGAAGCTATACACCAAGCTTTTCGCACGATTCTCCCCCCCCCCCCCCCCCAGGGTGCTCCGTTCCGACCTCGGAAGCGAATTTTGCTCTAAAGTTAGTGCAGAATTATGCAATTTATTCAACGTGAAGCAAATAAACTTCACCCCCTACTCTTCTTGGACTGGAGGAGGCGTAGAGATTTGCAACAACTCGGCACAAACCATTTTAAAGAAGATAGTAGCAGACGATCCACGCTCATGGGATGACAACCTACAAGCAGCCTGCATCCCCTTGAATTCTACCCCCCCCCCACGGCTCCACGTTGTTGTCACCCCACCTACTTACTCCACTTCGGCATAGAATTCAGGATCCCCAGCAGCCTAATCTTTGAACCTGCAAGGAAAATTTACAACAGCAACGATACAGTAGTAAGGATGGAGACAAAACTGTTAAATGCGTTCTTGGTGGTGCGTCAGGAAAACGCTATCGCGACTCAACGTCATCAAAACTTCTACAAGAAGACAGCATGCCCCTGCAGATACTTGGCAGATGATTATTTATTTATTAAATCCTTCGTGAAGATTGAAGAAATCTCCAGTAAACCACAAAAAGTATGGGTTGGACCCTACAGACTAGTAGAATTCATAAACCAGTCATCGTGAGAGCAGTGCACTACCTGGACCCCTTCAAAACTGTCACAGTGCACATCAACCATTGTCGGCCTTACTTCATGCGATCGAGAAACCCAATTCAGCCTTTCTCAACGCCTTTAGCAGAAATCCAGAATGGAGGATTGAACGAATCCCAACAGGAAATCCGAGATTTGGTTTCCAAACTACACTTCGACCAATCCGTCCACGCTGCAGAAATCGATACATCATGCTTGCACCCACAGCAAAAGCTTACCCCTCCACTACAAGCTAACCCCCAGCTTGGCCCCCCTCGTCAAGCTTACCCCTAGCAAACCCCCACTCCAGCCGACGGAGCAGGGCAATGAAAACGTAAGCTACCCGAACCTCACACGTCTGCGACGTTACAGAAACGTTTAAGACTTAAGGAACAAGAATTGGTACGAAAGCGTAAGTTACACCCAAACTACAGTTACCTGACCCGTTTCAGCACTAATACTCCAGAAATTAGGCGTAAGCGTAATTTCGATCAAGCATTAGTGCAGGATCACGAGTAGCTAACCCGATCCCCCCCCCTTCCCCGTTTTCATACCGGAGAAATGCCGTACAAATGTAAGAAGTACGTTCAAGCATTCAGAATCGCATTTAGATTCACCAAATGAAGAATTCGTTCAGCCATACAATTAAATAACGCAGCACACCGAAATAGGCTAGCAAATTCATACAATTGAATAGTCATACCCATCAGTGCATACGATTTGCCGAAAACCAAAATCGCAATGTCAAAATTAGCACAACAGTCGCTACACAAAGCGAGAGAAACATGTTAAGTGTGACGTTGCCGACACTGGTAATAAGCAAATGTCCAGCTCCCTTAATAGAATCGAGAATAAATAATCGAATTCTTGATAGTAGCAATTGTCGAAAATCATAGCATATTGGCAATAACCGACAAATAAATAATTAACGATAACACTCGTAAATCCATCTTGTCAGCAGCGAAACAGTTAATATTCCAATTGTCAGCAAACAAGTGTCACAGTTCGGCACGAACCTACCTTGACAGTGGAGGCGAGACATACAAATGTGAAGCACACGGTACAGCTCTGTAGAAATCCAGTTTCTTCATAGAACGATTAATAAGTTGTGAACTTACCGTAGAATTACTTTAGGTATCTGAATAAATCATTTTATGTATTTATTGGTAAAATATGGCATAACTATTAGCTCTCCACGATATTTCGGTGGAAAGAAAACGTATAAGTGTGAAGTGTGCGGGACGAGCGACGTACATCAGATCCAAATTGACGATCACACAGCAAATTTAGTTTTACAAATTATTTTATGTTCAGTTCCGATGATTATACGGATTGGAATTGCGCACACTCGAAGGGAATTAATTAATAATTTTAAGTAAATTATGCTAAGGACGAAAAATCGAAAGTTACGTCAGTTAGGCTATCACATGGCATAGCACTACGTAAAACAGATGGTCAAACAAATTTATGAGAAATTGACGTAAGACGTTCACATCTGACCATTTAAGAATTGCGTTAAATTAATATTTACGTAACTAATTAAGAGTTCAGCAAATAGAATAACCTTGATGGTTCAGTTCAAGTGCTGTAAGCACGTAAACAAAACGGCACGATGCGAAATTCCAACCCAGAAAATGGCGGACAAAGAACTTACCTAGTCAGCCTCACAACACCAGCGAAAACATAAAATAATCCCTGAAAACTTCGTACGATTAACCTTGGTACCCTTAAGTAACCGTGCACGCTAAAATTATGTACGCATGGCAATTGTAAGCTATTACTATCGTATCAAGTAATCAGAGTCAGTCAGCGTTGCACGTTCAAGCACAAGCTTGGAAAAAAAATATCAATTGAGATAACTTCGCAAAAGCCATCCAGGAGCTCTGGGCACAATAGCCTATATTGACCACAGCTACCTATATCAGCCACAGTCACCTATATTAAGCAGGCTTACCTAAAAATCATTAAGGTCAGATTTCCCTAAGATATAAACCACACTGACCGAATGAATTCCGGTTTCGGATTCCGTCGGACACGTCAAATGAAAATCCGGAACATCGCTAAGTTTGAATAAACAAAATAAGGAATAACAAATTATAAACAAGGTATTTAATGGGAGAATATTTACAAGAGAGCACACTGGATTTCGGACTAGCAGCCTAAGACGCCCCGAAACTAATTCCGGCGCCAAGGATGACCCGAACGAAGGAACGTGTAATGAGGCTCCTCAAGTTCCTCGACAAGGGCCTCGCAAACCACGGTATCAGCAAGGGCCTCCGCCTCCCCGTCATCTCGAACAAGCACGATTTCTTCCAGAAACTCAATCTCCGGCACCAATAACGCTACCTCCACCACGTCCTCCACTTCTTCCGCCTCAGCCCCTCCATCGCCTCTGTTGAAAAAATCCCGTGGGTTGTGGCTGTCATGCACTTAAGAATAGCAAAACAAATACTTTACTCAATGTCCAAACCATTTAATCCTTGGGAGAAAATTAATTCGTACACTTGTATTTGGTACAACAGAATGCAAAATAAATGCAACTTGAAGGGGCTTGAGAAAATATAAAACACAAAGATGCAGCTTGCAAAAACAACGACCACCTTGGTCGCGTTCAGCCATGTTGTGAGAGCTGACTAAACACCCGGAAGTGGGTTTACACAAAACCAGAAAACCGGAAGTGAAGCTTCCGGCAGCTCAAAATTACATCTAGGGCCACAGTTATATTGCTTAATGGAATAGGATATACGAAATAAACTAGGGAATATTATTTTATCACCGAGATAAATAGCATGTCCAATAATAAATAAATGATACGGGCCCTAATTACAATTAGCATACAGAATTAGGCCTAGTCATTTTAGTCACAATGTGACAGAAATAGCCAAAACGACAACAGCCTCCACCTCCCCGTCGGTCAACAGATCAACAAGGACGGGAGGAGTCGGACTCGCAGGAGCAAGCTAGAAAATAAAATTAAAACAAGGTTTTAAAATAACGTAAAGTTAGCCGAATGTAAACATTCCGAAAATTGATTACGCTGGTAATAGCCTAAAACCGTAATTACGAAGCCCAAACAAATTCAGGATTCGAAAATTTTGTTTTAGGCTAAGAATCACTCTCGCCCCCCCCCCCTTCCTCCCCTCGGGAAACATTGTGTCAACGACTTTCTAAATTATCAAAAAAGAGGAGTAACCCCCATCCTTTCGGAAAAACTAATTGAGCCAAATGAATTTCCTTTTCAAAAAAAATAAATAAAAATAAAAAATAAAAGAAACTTAAAGTGGCGATAGCCAACATCAGAAAACCAACTACTAGTACTGGAAAGGTATCCAAACCACAGTACAATTAATTTTGCTAGAAAAGATTGAAGCAACCAGACGCACTATTTCCACACCACTCCCCCTCCCCATCCCTTTACAGGACATGCATAGAAAATTTTATTTTTATACAAAATTAACACGTTCGGGTTAATAAACTTAGCCAACCAAGAAATTGCCCGAAAATTAATAGCTCTATAGACAGCAGTTCGACACTCTACATCCCCCCCCCACAACTTAATTACAGGACATGTGAAAATTCTTTGTTTTGAACAACTTAGCCATTCAAATAATTGTCCGAAATTTAACATCTACAGACCTCGGTCACTACTCTATTCTATAGACAGCGGTCAGAATATTAAGAAGAAAATTAAAAGCTCTATAGACAGCAGTCCGAAACTATACTCATCCCCCACCCCCGCACCCTTCCGCACTTTCTCCTCTTTACCATAACCCAAACCCCCACACACACATCACGATAAATGACAGCAATTAAGCAAATCAGTCTTGAATTAAACGAAATTATGTAAAGCATAACATCATTTTCTTTTGAACAAGTATTAACCACTTTCAGGCTAAACAATGCACAACGACGGTTTGTCCCATTACGGAATGCACATTCCACTTTAATCGAAAAAGGAACCGAAATCAAGGAACCATTTTTCTAAAAAGATATTGATTTGCTTAACAAGCCGTTAACCATTAACACTTAACCGTAAATAACGTTAGCAATTGCGCTCGTTCGTCAAACAACGACATGCAACCACAAATTCTGGCGGTTTTGGAAAACCTTGAGATGAAAACGATCGAATATTCTGTAGAAATTACATGAAAATAAGTATCACGTTATCGATTTATTACTAGTTAGCTAAGCGTAACGAATTATTAACGAAAAATCTACTTATATTCACAAACGCAACTTTTAAATAGGCTTAGACACTTCTACATTAGGATTCGGACAAAAGAAAACTTTTCGATCGTCTCCGTCCAGAGGGGAAATTAAACAAAATCAGCCGTAACTAAATGAAACGCCAGATTAATTAGTTATATCATTTAATACACTTACCCATAGCAAATGACAGAGTTCGGGGCACTCCGCATCGACTACACCGTGACTCAAATAATGGGCCCGCACCTTTCGCACGAAAATCGGTGGTCGGCCGGTGCTTCCATTCCGTCCCAAATCCTTTTGCCAACTGAAAAATCGCGCCAAAAATCCAGGAAATTGAAAAAGAAAATTTTCCCTTCCCCTCTGACTCCAACCCCTCGTCGCATTCCTCCCTCGCATTACGTAGCATTAAGGAGACAGAGGCAACCATCCAGCCAGTCCTTAAGAGAGACCGATCAAATTAATTTTAGGCCGAAAAAATTATTTTCACGAAATGGTGTATAAAACATCACAAAATCCGACAAACAACTGGTAAACAGTTCATGAACCTCATCTAACGATAACAAAAAATTATTAAGTAACGTAGAAATTTTATTAAGCGAGTCAAGTAACAGCAAACCCATCTTAGCCGAACAATGGATCCCTAGCAGGTACTTTTAATACCAAAATCGTTCGCCTTCACGTCACGAGATGGCGCCACGAGCAAACGTCACTCAGTCTCCCAGGTGAAGCGAAAGCGAAAGCGAGTCGAAAAACGATCATTAGGAAACGTGTAACTCACGACGCAAATTAAAAACCGGTAATAGTTTTATCACAGGATAAGGTTGAAATACCATGATCATTGTTCACGAATCGTTATAATTGCGTATGCAAAAGTAGAAAGTGAAGTCACAAACAGATTACATCCGAAATTCTTTTTCTGTTGTTTCAGAGATAAAAGGACATCGATGAACGACTGAAAACATCGGTGAACAACAGGAAATCGGTAAACGACAGGAAGATCGGTAAACGACAGGAAGATCGGTAAACGACAGGAAAATCGGTAAACAACAGGAAAATCGGTAAACGACAGGAAAATCGGAAAACGACAGGAAAATTGGTAAACAATAAGGAAATCGGTGAACGATATGAACACCGGTTACCGGCCAACAAAACCATCACCATGGAAACAGAACACTCCAACTAACAGCAATCCTGAAGTACAGTCCCGTCCAAAAGTAAATGAACATGGCATTGTTGATGCAAATGCGTGCTGTAACAATGCAGAAAGCGAGCTGCTAGAGATGCATGAATGTCACTGTTAACTCTTTCCATTGTTAGAGAACGGTGTATGGAGCGCCAAGAATGTCAAAATATCGCTTCAGTAAAGAATTACAATTACTGACTGAAGAAGTTAAGAAATATACAGTTCATAGATTGCTTTTTGAAAGTCTTTATAATTATTTATGTGTCAGGGTTAGTATCTCTTGTTGCAGTATTTAATTTTTCGAATTCATTTCCTATTAATTCACTGGAATTAAAAGAACAGATCACCTTCGTGTATTCCACCGTTAATATCTATTGCAGCATTGACGTAGGCATAAATAAATAAATGTAGCGTAAA
>JAHWFP010159869.1:0-25094 GCA_023313725.1 Lithobius niger | reverse complement strand
TTGCCGAAGTTATTTCTTGTAAGAAATTTGTTGAGTTCTTCGTTAATGAAACGAAATGAGTAGTTCACAATATTGGCTCCTTTGTGTTTCTTCGCTTGTTCTCTTCGTTGAGATTAGAACAGCTTGTTAAACAGCCAATAAGACTACAGCCAGGATCACACGGGTCATGTAATATAACTAAGGCCGGCTAGTTAGAAAGCTTCAAGGCGTCAATACAGGACCATTGCAATCAGGTTAACGCTATAGCATATAGTGCAACTTAGGCTAGGACTGTTTCTGTCCAAGCAAAAGGTGAAAGGAATTTGGAAAATAGGTGGTTGTAAAAGTTACCTGTTATAGTGGATACGAGTGAAAATTGGATGGGGGCTAAAAATTGATTGGTAACTTGTTACCTGGCAACTAAGCGTTTACATGGTCGTACTGTATATGGTGGAGACTTTTGCGTGCTCAGTTGGCCTTGTTCTAAAGATTTGCCTGTTTCTTTAGCAGTCAAGTCTACTCAGTTCGCGCTACTCCAATGCTTTTACAACGTTGTCTTCCAGTAAGTGTGCTGCGAAGCAGAGCAAAAACGCTTCTCGTCTTGTGTTGGCTACTGTATGTCTGTATATCTGTTTTTCTGTATCCACGATTGAACGAATTATCAGTTTCATTCCAAATTTTTGTTATGCTTCTCTGAAACTTTGTAGATTTATAAAAACAAAGAAAGTTTTTATTTGTTATTAGTAAAAAAGAGAATTTTTAATTTTTATGTATTTTTTATATTCTGGTCAGTGATCCTACTGATTAAAATTCCTACTTTTAAAATTTTTAAGTACTGCTGCATGTGTGCCTATCAAAACGGAAAGACAAATGGGCTCAATAAATAGACACAGTTGAAAACTAGTTTCGTTGTCTTGTGGACTGCCTAAGTGAGAATTCAACTCTCGACCTTTGAAACCACGTAAAGCCCTCGGCCTACAACTAAAAGACGTGACACACGGGGTGACACATAAAACGATACTTAAAAGCACTAACTTTCAAACTAATAATGGTAGAAAATTCCACCAATACGCCAAACTTATGAGTATTCATGACTTTTTTAAAAATGTATGCAGAATTTTGTTGCAGTCCTTATGATGCGATCTGTTTTTGAAATATTCAGAGCAATTTGCTAAAGAGATAAAGCATGTTCCCTGCTGTGAGTCGATTCTCTACAGCTCGGTTAAACATTCCGCTGAGGTTTGGTAAGACTTTATTTTAAGCATTGTATTTCCAGACGTAGAAGATAGCTTTACAAGACATGCTACTCTACCGATCGCTACCAAATAAAATATCTCGGATACCTGCAAACCTGTTTGTGGTATGAAGTTCATATTCGAACCAAAAACTTCACTGATTAATGTTCTGAGAAAATTGTTCTGAATCAAAACTGTCTTACTGTAGTTTCAAACATTCTAATACACAGACAGAGGAAGCTGTGTAGCTTGTTTACGTTAAGGTCGTTTTATGGGTTAAAAGCATTTAAGTAAAGTGTGGAGGGGGGGGGGATTTACAATAAGATATGTTAAAGACCAAACAGTGGGTAGTTTGTATTTAGCTCTTTCTCATCGGCATTCCCCCATAATGTTAAACGAGATGCGCAAATAGTCTTTGTAACACTCCAGTTTCAGTGCCTAATTGTTTCAAGAAGCTGATCTGGTCGATGACTAAAAACGGAATCATGGATAATTGAGTGTCAGTGTGTGCCAACCACGGAAGTATGAGAGGCTTGTGGAGGTTTGACGCACTCCCAGCCGAATCCATGGTGCCAAAATAAGAGAGGAACCAATTTTGTTAGGAAATTACAATCTGAAATCCCATGATCGTTTACATGCCACAATCGGCATGAGCACGAGGCATCACTGGGACCCTTTTCTTTCCGAATATGCCATGGTTGGCTGAGTTCATTCCAGAACCAGGGACCACCGGCATATGAGACGGTCGTGCTAACCATCTGGACACCTTTCTGCAAGTGTCACAGGCTTTCGGACTCTTTCAGCAGCAAATGGATCTACTCTGGACAATAGCTCGACTCCCTGTGGTGTTCGAAGGTTTCCCAAATCGAATCAATGGGTTCGCCCCTTCCTTTACTAGACTTCAATCTTCTTTAAAAAAAAATTGTTGTAGTGTTCAAAGTGAGCCAGCAGTTTGCATCAGATGATGGAAGGCTCCAAATATAAATAAATAAAAAAAAAATTACTTGAATATAACAATAATGTTACCGGGTGAAGCAAACTCACGCAACAAATAAATGTAGCAAAAATTTCAACCCTGTATCAATCTGTTTTAATTCGATATAATTTATAAGCTATAATGATTGAGCTGGCATTGGGCACGTTTAGTTCGTTTGTAAAACATCGTTAGTTGTAAATCAGTAATACAGTTTTCTTGTGTCTCAAATTGTTCGAAATAATCTCGTCTTTGAATATGTAACAATCTTTTATCCATACTAACTTTATAGCGGTGCAACAGTACAATAACGAGCACGCTCATTTCACACGAAGCAGCATTTATCTATAGCACAGTCATTGTTTAAACAACAATGCAATGTTCATTTACTTATGGACGGGACTGTACATACTCAAGAACCCCGCGAATGATTTATTTATCGTAAATTTTAGTTACTCCTGATTCTCCCAGAGAAATAAAATACGAGACAGAAGCCGCATGGTAAATTTAAGACACGACACCTAGTTAGGAAAAGAAAAATTGTAACACAGTCGTTTTGAAAACTTCATTGACCAAAAAAAATTGTTACATAGGTCAGAAACTCGAGAATTATTACCGTGAAATCGAACATTGTACATTATTGTAAAACAAAATGTCTGAAATGTATAACTCATGAAAATATGTACTACCACAGTAAGTATAAAAATAATACGTTTATCAGCACTCATCCCCCCCACGAAAAAAAGTTCCAGGAATTTTTTTTTGGTTTTTGCATGCGAACTCATCAAAAGACTTCGAAAAATTAATAACACATAGGTTCATCGACCAACAATTAGGCCCCCTTAACAATCATTCCACCCTCGGTGGAATAAATAGGATTCCGAATATGTATTCGAAAAATTGAGAATGCAAGGTCTTTTACTCATGGAAAACTTAAAAACATTAAAATTAAGGGTATTCTTAGTACATCCTGAGACGTTTTTCCTTGCATTTTAGTCAGGAAGTTTACTCCAGCAATTGCCAGTAAGTAGAATCATATTACGGAATAAGTTAATCAAAGTACTAAATAAAATTATATTAAGGAGATAAGTCGTTACCCCAAGTAAGGAGTAGCCGACCTTATTTTAGAAAGGGCGTTGTAAATATTTGAAGAATTAGCACTTTCCGATATAAAATATCGATAATCGGTATCGGTACCAAACGGTACACAACCAATACCCTCTATCGATATAACATTAACTTATTTAACAACAACAGTTACGACGTCCATTTTATTACTATCAAATAAACATTAGCAGACGCAGTTTAGCAGTTTAGCAGACGACACTCAGTGCACTTGGCCTCGCCTCATGCACTTTTAATTGCTGCCACATGTGGTCCCATCCAGATACTTAGTCAACATCAGTGGTCTGGCTTCTAAGCCAGTCAGCTCCTCCCTCATCCTCAGCATCCAATTATACGTCTTCTGCTACACAAAAGAGCAGGATACAGGCCCCTTAAAAAGCAAGGGCCCTGCAGATTTTCACTCTCTCTCCCTACTTTTCTGGACCTCAAAAGCTACCAGCCACTGAGCCCTTAGGAGCCAGATTCCCAGCAGCCGAAATTAAGCGTTAAGTGATATTGACGCTCTTGGACTTAGACGAATTTTAAAGGAGCTTCCCTCCTTTAGAGACTAAGTCCCGGTCAGTGTTTGGAAAGGGCGCATCTTATCTAAGAGCCCCCTTTCTTATTGCCTTCGGTCCCTATTAATTAAGAGTGCTTTAACTTAGTTCTTTTGAAGGTTTAACTTGATTTAATGGTGAGATAACCCTAAACCTAATTAATCGAATTAAATAGCTTTCGGACCATATATCTTGTGTGGACTCCCTTACTTTACTCATTATTGGTTTAATGTGCTGTAGTTAGTAACATTGCATTTGCGCCGGCCGGTACGAATTTATTATTATTACGTACCTCTGTTATCTTCGTAAGACCTAACAATCAGGATGTACGAGAGATTTACAATCAGAGTACAAGAGGCTCCATCTGTTGGGAGAGCTGGTTACTAAGAGCTGGTTGGGAGAGCTGGGACTCTGGGGAAAACCCAAGTCCACCCACTAGCCTACATCAGGCACACTGTAGCAGAGCTTGTATGGGTAAGGATAAATAAGTGGAGAATTACACTCATACAGAAATAGTGGTTAATGGTTACATGCCTTGTGTTGATTAATTAATTAATTAGTTAATTAATTAATCAACCTAATTACAATAATTAATTAGGCAATTAGTGATGCATATTAATTAAGTCTTAAACACACAAAATCAAATAAATGATACGTAAAATCATTACAATAAATTCTATATACAACATGTAATTACGTAATGTTACTAAATGAATTCATGAACTACACGCTGTACATCTTTTCATTATGCACTCGACACAACGCAAAGACTGACCCATATCAGCATACACATCATCGGTTTTGATTTCGTAAAAAAAAACTGTCAGTGTCGCTTCCCAACAATCTACAATTCTTACCATAAATATTTCCAACATGTGGTCATAATGAAACGAATATATGTGTAATTTATTCAATTCTAAAATAGCACACCCATTAAAAACAGGTTTGGTCAAAGTCACAGTCGGTTTACACATTTTGAAAAGCATCAAGTTATCGCTCAGAATATAGTAGTATTCAACTGTAGATTTCCTCATCAAATTGAGAGATTTTTTCGTGTTTGTGCTTATTTTCACATTCATGTGCTGCCTTACATTCTGTATCGCCTTACCATAATTTGAATTATTACACAGTTTGTAGAATGAACACTCGAATTCACTCTTTGCCTCCTTTCGTTTCACGCTGTTAAAATTAATGTAAGGAGCTAACCAGGCTTTTTCAGTGAATTTAACGCCAGAATGAATTTTCATAATTTTGAGCCCTTTCGAAATGTAATACATCAAATTCTTGCAGTAACAAATGTACTCCTTACGTTCCATCAAATGAGGAACTAATTTTCGACCCTGAACACAAGGACCTTGGTTAGCAGCCTGTTTTCTGTTAAAGGGAGACAACATATTTTCGGTTATCAAGGTACGTTCAGGAGCTAAAGGATAGTCACTGTGCAAATCGAGCAAATTATCTGAATGTTGGAGATCTACCTTGAATATGCATGGAGGCAACGAATCGAGCGCAGCGAGTTCAGGTTCGGTACACCACACAAAATCTGAATAAGATAATGGCATACTCAAACAAAAGCCGTACAAATTGTTGGCATCGAGGTACATGAGGTAAATGTTTCAGCATCGGGATTGTAATTTGACACTAAAGGATTATTAGCACGAGCGCAGCATTTAGAAATTAAGCTAACACCACCATGTATGGATACTGTGAAGTAATTGTACATTGTTATGTCTTGCAACAATTCTAATCTTCATTTTAAGCGCCGCTTCCCAACTCAGACCAGGGAGTGTGTAAAAATGACATGAGTCTAAATTGTATTGTTTGAGACTAAGGGCTCTAAACTGTTCGAATACATCTGCCAAAAGTGCTGCATCCACTAAAATGTACATTTCATGGTACTGACCTAGAGTCGTACAGTTTGTTTCCCTCCAAACTGTACCAGTGTACGAATGCTCGTCGTCTTTAATGTGTGTATTAGTTAAATCTGAATAAAAGGCTACTTTGGGAGGTAATTTAGTCTCGTTACATCTTGTAAACAAATCATAACAGGAATAAGGAGATACACCCTTCCTGGTAAACAAATCGTGAGTATCGGGAAAAATTTGTCCTCATTATCGGAAAATCAGTTAAGGTCCCTACCAAAGTACTCAATGAAGCGGACAGGAACTAAAAACTATCTAAAAATCTGTAATTACCAACTTGTATCGAGGTGAACTTTTCAGTATTTTGAGGAATGACAGAAATATTCTTATCTTTAAAATAAGACAAACCTCTTACGATTAGATGTCCATCGCATGATTTTAAATTATGACAGAAAATGGGTAAAAAGCCCTTTAGCCTGTGCTGTAAATTACACGAATTGTGAGCTGCACCTCTGTATTTACCGCTCAGATTTCAGTGGTCACGTACCTTAATGTCACCAACACTAAACAAATCACCACATGACAATGGGTTGCGCTAGCATAGTCTATCAGCCAAGCATATCCAGGTACCAAAGGGCGCATTCGCCTCTTAGTGTCTTCAATCTCAGCATAAACTACTTCCAAATGGGCAAAAAAGCTTTCCATACAGTTTTCACCTCGAAACATCCTATGCGTATGAACGCTACCATCGTGCACAACCATAACGTAAAAATAACCACTCGGCTGGTGTAAACTCATTTTGTGAGCAAACGAAGACGATGGATCCGGCTTACACGAAACTATCTTAGAAAGTATTGATTTAAAATCTAGGTACATCACGTACGGAGCTGGTAATTGCCGGTCGTACCTCGTAAACTCCATGTATTGTTTCTCAGTAGGCATCTTGATTTGTTGCGGCTTTGTTGCGGCTCAAAAGTCCTGCACAAACCAAGACGATCAACCAGAGCAGTATTGGAACCGAAGTAGGAGAAACAAAAGTGACACACATATTTTTTATTGTTGTTATGTACCAATCTATTTAAATTTTTAATCCAACAGTAATGACTTCCGTTAATCCACAATAGTTTGATTTCCCGACAACCGGTTTATTTCCTCAAATAAATTGGAAAAACATTTTTGTCCTCGTACCCATACAAAAAAAATGCACAAGTTATTCTGGGATTCAAACTTTACAAATTCACTTATAGGTGTAAGAAAGGAAATGCCACTCAAATTCAATGTTGAGACGTATTTACGATAATGGCTTACTCTATTAGGGTAATTTTTTGCAGGATAACGCGCAGCTGAAACAGAAAACTAGAAGCATTTACCGTCATCGCACAACACATTCACAATAGCGCATTTATCACTCAAAAATTTATCAAGCACCACATTACCGAACCCACCACTTAAAGGAACGTATCTACCTATATGGACGTCACATCCATCAATTCTAAAAACAACCCTACCGGACCCATGTTTCTGAAAGGCGTCCAACTGATCTATAATTTTACCAATGGCACCAATTAACTCTTCCTCTACAAACTCGGAAAATAACAGCCGATGGACGCTACTGCACAAATAGATGGGCAACCGCTCAGTTCTCCATCAAAACGTATTTTTTCCAAAACAACATGGATGTAGATCATAAATTTAAATAACCCATCTGTTGGAGTAGAGAGTCGAACAAAGCCAAAAGGTGACGTCTCACGTTCTTCAAATAGTCACAAACGTCTCGTGTATCACTAAGTAACGTGTAAACGGTCCTTTTAAAGTGTGCCTTGAACGCTGACACTTCTTCCCGAAAAACAGGTAGTTTCGTTGGTCGGGTGGTGTGGGCCTCGACGATGTGATGCAGGAAAGCATTGTGCGTCGAGAACGTCAGTTAGCAGGTGGGGAACGTGACGAGGTGTAGCCTGGCATGACATCGCAGGTTGATGTCATTGGAGAAGGACCGATGACACACATCACAAACGTGGTTACGGTTGTGGAAAACCCTCATGTGACGTGCCGGGAGCGCCCTCGTCCCGTACGTCCTTCCACACTGATCACAGCTAAACATCAGTATACCTGGGGAAAAAGCAAAACACACAACAAATAAAAATTATACAAGTTTATTTGTCATAATCATAAGTAACAGTTACACAATAAGTTTATTGACATAATCGTAAACAAATCGTTCTACACCTGGTTTAACACTTAAAAAATTAATAATTTGAAGAAGGGAAGTCCTTCGCAATGTTTAAAGTATAATAAATACAAAAATGACCACAAGTTTCCGTGTTAAAATCTTGCAGTTTAACAGTATTGTACCACCACTTATCTCTATCACACCTCTTCTTGTAAATATTTTAAGAATTAGCACTTTCCGATATGAAATATCAGTATCGATAAATAGGTATCGGTACCCAATGGTACACAACCGATACCCTCTATCGATATAACATTAACTTAGTTAACAACAACAGTTACAACGTCCATTTTATTATTATCAAGTCAACCTAAGCTTTAGCCTAGCAGACGACACACAGTGCACTTGGCTTCAGCCTCATGCACCTTAATTGCTGCCAAGATACTCTGTCAACATCAGTGGTCCGGCCTCAAGCCAATCAGCTCCTCCTTCATCCTCAGCATCCAATCGCACATCGTCTGCTACACAAAAGAGCAGGATGCAGGCCCCCTTTAAAACCCACGGTCCTGCAGATTTTCGCCCTCACTCCCAGACTTTTTGGACATCAATTGCTGCCACTGAGCCCTTGGAGCCGGAATTCCCACAGCATTGTTCAGAGTTAAGTAATATCGACGATCTTGGACTTAGTAGAATTTTAAAGGAGCTTCCCACCTTTAGAGACTAAGTTCGGATTAGTGTTTGGAAAGGGCGCATCTTAGCTAAGAGACCTTTCTAGTTCCACTTTAGTCCCGATTTATTTTAGGAGTGCTTTAACTTAATTATTGAAGGTTAACGTGATTTAACGGTGGGATAACCCTAAACCTAAATAATCGAATTAAATAGCTTTCGGACCGATATCTTGTGTGGACTCCCGTACTTTGCTCATTATTGCTTTATTGTGCTGTAGTTAGTAACGATTGCGTTAGTGCCGGCCGGTATGAATTTATTATTACTTAATGCCCTTTTCGGCGAAGGAAAGCCCAGCTGAAACAATACGCAACAATGTAAAAACCCATTGTTGCCGGGAAAGCCCGCACTTTCATCTGAAGGCGGGAAAAGTGCGGGCATTCCCTAGGGAATGCCCGGGGTTTGAAAAACAGCGTATTTTATCAAAACAAAACAAAAAACACGTTTGAAGTAGCAAAGCACTACATTACAATGCCGTTACATTTACAAAAGATTACGTAATGATTGTAAAATGGTTACAGTTTTTAATCACCAAATGTTTGACCGGGTTTTCATTTGTAACACTCCGGCCTGATACATTTACTACGACGTTCAAAATACCGATGATATTTGCTTGCATACCACGGCTACTTTTTTTGTACTGTTGTAAGGATTTCAAGTTACGGTGGCCAGTTGTTTGCATAATGAGCTACTCTTCTACATTGAGTCAATACAAAGTTGTTGGCATCTGTAGCAACATTTTTGACGATGTTGCCCGGAACATTTTTACCCACGGGGCGGTTGTAATACAAAATGTTATTACTGTATTTCTTTTTGGGGCAAAAAGACACAACCTCAGTTGTGGGCCAATAATTTTGATACAGTCTGTGCACGTTGGCAGGATTGTCGGGAAGAGAAAATGCCTTGACTCTCTTTGGTTGCACTTTTATATGTTTTAAATAAATAAGCACAAATTCCTGTAAATTACATGAAGGAAAGAGGAAAACAAGCCAAACAGCGAAAATAATACAATAGAATTAACGTAGTACAGTAAGCCACCTTTGGAGTGGCATGACCCGGATTCAAACTAGCAACCCAATTCGTCCCTAGATCACATAGCTGTTCGGCTTGTTTTCTTCTTTCCTTTTATATGTTTTAACCCACGTTGATTTATTTTTGAAACGTTTAATATGTATTCAAGGTATTCTCGCCCATTTTCATTTGATCTGCCAAAAGTTTGTTGTCTTTGTGTTAAAAGTTCTGTCCTCTGTTTTCCCACGCAACGCACAAACATGCACATCGAAAAGAACAAACACGGAATACGATAAGGCATTTTGATCATCAGTAGCCTACCAAGAAATTTCGTTTCCCGCAACACGTTCAACTATTTTTCGAATCTTTACCAATAATGTAAAACAATGGCCCGTTATTTCAAGAACGTAACAATACCACGTTCTTTCAAAGCGTAGAACGTCTGCCAACAATAGCCGATAATGGGAACGAGCTCTTCGCCGTAATGGGCATTAAGTCGGATAATGACCGAAAACCTTGTGCATTCCTAAACAATGGCCCTCGGGACGCTGCGTGCCCTCGGGCATTGTTTAGGAATGCCCGCGGTTTTCGGTCATTATCCTTTACGTACGTCTGTTATCTTCGTAAACCCTAACAATCAGAAATTACGAGAGATTTACATTCTTTTAAATGTTTGAGCTAGGGCTGGTACTTTCCGGTTTTTTAGTTATCCGTTTAACCGGTTTTTTTTCCGGTCGGTTACACGAAAACCGTTTTTCCGTTTTCAGCAAAAAATACAGCGAAAAAAAATTTCACCACTGTGTAATACACTATTAAAAAACAAAGCTGAAAAAAAAATATGATTTAGTCCTTGGTAAGACAAGCACAATTATTGACTACATGTTGCATTTTCGGATTTAAACTAGAAGAAAGTTGACGTTGATAAATTTAAGCACTTACTTTATCAAGAATTTTGACTTTATGTAGCTTTAAAATTTCTACAAGATGCCAAATTTTACATCTTAACGACAACGTAAGCCAAAAACAAAACAACAAAATTTAATACGTTTTCGTTAATGTTCCATTAATTTCAAATTATGAGCCAGAAAAATTAGCATGTTTGCGTTTTCGGGTAGCAACGCATTTCGTTTACGTGTTATGACGGCGCTTCCCTGCCGTTCGCGCTAGGTATAGACGAGTCCACTTCTCCATGAACCGGGGAGGGCAGATGCTGGCCAGCATGTCTTTAACTGCGTACGCGCTGGCGATCAGCAGTTTGTTTCGAAGAAAGTAAGCAGCTTCGATGGGACAACAAGCCCATGCGGATTATTTGTAAATAAGCTGCCCCCTACCCACCCGGTTTTCTACTTTCACTGATTTTGAGTATTTGGATTAATAGGCCTAAATGATGACACTTGGCTATTTTTGGCTCGTTCACCGCGGTGTTTGAATGGTGCCCGCATCAAACGTTTTTCAGATATGGGATTTATAATCCGTGTAACCGAACGTGGAACGGTTTCCGGTTAACTGTGTAACCGATCCCAGCCCTAGTTTGAGCAAAGTACTGGTAAGAGGTAACAAGCCAAAACTGTCAAAGTACTCACAGTCACCCAAAAACACCCAATGACTGCCAGGTTTGTCACACTTGTCAAGATTAATGACGCTCCAACCCTTCCCTTTCGGAATATGATTGGAAGGATACACATCTAGAAAATCACTGCACAATGGACGCAAGATTTCTATTAGTTGTTGAGTATTCATTCTGTAGAGAGTACGTTTCGTTTTTCATCAATTTCCAACAAAGCTTCTTTTTCACCCAAAAACACAACTGTAACGTTTTGAGCCAAGTCTGTAGAGAATTTCAAGTCTACACGAACGATGCCATTGTTAACTAAAGACACGTGCTATTGCTATTTGAATCAGCCGTTATGTCCTCCCGTTTGACTTGAAATCCTCGTAAGAAATAACAACGCCGTATTGTGGTACTGTATTCCTAGACCTTCGTACAGCGACATGTAAGCCTGTACATATTTTTTTGATTAGTGAAATCACAAGTCAAAGGCTTTGAATTATGAGTCACACCATCGACTGACAATGCCAGTGAGGTTAAACCGAAATATTCGAAGAAAAATGGGTCGTTTAAATAAATCCCATTGAAAGCTTCGTGTTTACCTAATCCTGTAGTTACTAGACTCGGAACGCCACCGTTGAAAATATTGTCGATCGTTGCGCTGCGTGTACCTTGCAACAAAGTGTGACTCTTAAAATCAGTTTTTCTGCTAGGATACTTTGCCAACGAAACTGTACTGAGTGTCCTGGCGTGGGGAACAAGGATAAAGAAAGGGGGAAGAAGTAACCTTGCGAATGTAGAGCGCAGCATTCAATGTAACGATGCCAGATGCAAAGGCGGCGGTTACACCATCAGCGTTTAAATACATGTAGAATTCAACATGTTGAGGCACGAATCTAAATCTCAGTTCTGTATTATTTAGTAGAAGACATGACTGGTTTACCAAATCGTGGCTGACTCGTCCTATAAGATCAATTTCGGCCCCAGCGGCCGTCCTACTCTGATGTGTGGTATAGGGTGCAAAGAGCGAGGATTCCAATTGAGTATTTTTTGCTTCACCACCATAACTTCAAACAGTCTTCATGGATGCTTTGTACCCGTAATGGTCATTGGTACCAGTAGCCAATTTACCGTTTAGGCTGATATCAACTTGAGAAAAAAGGGCGTGCAACAACAAATCGACGGATCCCATCATTTTACTTTCAGCCGCAGTATAAGTGGAACTATCGCTCGATTTTACAACTTTTACTCTCATGTAAATTAACGTTTGAGACAAATCTATGTAATCTTCTGAACCAGGAACGTAAAAATATATTGACTTGATTAGCTCCTATCGTAGCGACTGGTCGATACTTGACCAATTTAGTTTTTTGCACTGACAACTGAACGGGGCTGATTCTGAACAAATCTAAATTGTTGAGCAGACACTCGCAAGAATTTGGATGAAGGTACGCCATACTGACCCAGCCGACTTAAAATGACGTGGAAGGGAAAAGGGTAGGCAGTTATGTAAAGGCTCTAATCAGATACAGTTTTAGGTGTTTTCGATTTCTTTCTTCTTTTTTTGCAAGTTAGTTTTAGTCTTAGAGATTTTTCGTTTACGTTTACGACCACTCCCTCATTGTTGCAATCTCCTTTCAACTTCACTCATGACGTCACGTCCAGCTTCCATAAACCTGTCACGTGATGCATCTTTCCACGACATTCCACCCAGCACATCGGAGCCAATACCTGTCGAAAGAACTGTTCGTCCCAGAAAACTGCCTATCACATTTAAAAATGGCATAGCCTTTCGTCCTAAACTAGACAAGATGCTCATAAGACCGTTCCCTGACTGGGCTCCGTGTCGACCGTAGTACACGGGTATACCCCCACCCGCTTGGTCTTGGTAGTACTGCGTGTAAGTGTAAGGACATGTTCCTCTCATGATGTACAATAGACGTGTGTGGGGAAGGGGGGGAGTATCTTACAATCTACCAAAAGTCGTCTTTTATGAAGGTGCAACACAACTATGATCCTTCCATAATCCCCAAATTATATGGGTCTCCCCAAATCATCAGCCAACAAAATTTCGATATATTGAAAAGATTCTTTTTGAATTAGGAAATAGTACAATATATTAAATTCCACACTACAAACTTCACCAGGTTGTCCACGAACCGGTACGATTCTCAATAACCGTACCTTGTAGTCACCCACATGATTAGCTTGGATGAGATCTGTGTAGACGTAGATGCTATCTACAGGCGTATTAGTCATTTCTGGTACAGGGACTAAAGTTTTGACAGTGTTCAATGACGTCAGGAAGTGTATCGAATTTTGGAAAGCCAAAACGAGAAGCTAATTTAGGACCGAAGTAAAGCCTGACGTACGTTTCTTCACTTTCGTAATTACGAATATTAAAAGTGTGTGTACTTTCGTCGTACAAGAAGCGATGGTCCTCGGAAGTCTTCAAATGATCGCCATCCGGTAATTGCTTCTTAAGGTCTTGAATGTCGAGACTGATATGATTAATTAATTCTTTGTAACTAGTGTACCGTTTAGTACCCTTAGTAGAAGGCAAAATAGCCGTGCTCTCAACCGGACACAAATGTGCACCATCCAGTAATCTTTCTTTCCTTTCGGTAAAGCTGTACTTCAAGAGCCTCGCTTCCTCGTCAGCACTTTTTAAAATAATTGCAGAGTCTTGATTTATATTTGTCAGCGAGTTCACTTTTGAACATCGCCAACTTAGTGTTCACTAATGTTGTTTTTATTGTGTGACTTTAGGAGCCATTGACCTTGAATTTATACTTAGGCAATGCAGTAGCCTCCTGTACGCATGGGCAGAAGTACTCCATGTGGGGAGGTGGGGAGCAGAGCGTGCCATGGAGATCCCGGTTCCTCTGAGGTTGGCCCGGGTTGACCCTCCCCACGCCCCGGTCTCCTCCGTCCCCACGGAGTGTTGAGTGAGAGGCCGTATAGCACGGATCGCTTAGCACGACATCTTCCCAAGATGCGACTTTACGCAGGGGTCCCCCTACGTGTGGAGAAGTGCGGACACCAAGAAGAAGAAACGTAATTAAGGCTTTGAAGTGGTTTATTATCAATGGGGGCTGTTGACGTATATGGTGATGAGGGACTAGCGCTACTCCCAAGTTTCCATCTAGGGCTATCTTGCCTTTCCTTATCCACAATGGAAGCTCGATAAGGAAGTACAGAAAAACAGGTGAAATGCCCCTTTAAAGATGCAGGCTCAATAGCTGACATACCTTGAGAGGGACCGCGAAGTGAATAGCAAGCTTCCGTCCATCAAGGATGTAGATTGTAGATGAGGCTTAATCAAAGCTGTATATAAAACATGGCGACTGAAGGTGGCCATTTTGCTTTCATTATTCCCAGACAACACGTCTTGTCACTCGGAAGTCTTGGAGGCAAAAAAAAAAAGATTTTAAATATTCGGTTAATCATTACGTCGATAGGTGAGACTGTGGAGAAAGGGATTGTTGGGGTAGCGTCAACAATACAAGGAAGGGGTTACAGTGTTTGTGGATTAACAATATTGGAAGTTACATATTGGCGAGATTGTTACAAGTTAAGGCAGTAACAAAGGAGTCGAGCTAACAGACAGAGCTTCTTAACGTATTGTAGACGTAAGGTTAACAAAAGGTTTTTACAGACTTTCGATTGTTACTTTGCGGACGAATACTAGAGTGTTTCTTATAAAGTAAACCTGTGCGGTATTTTCGTGCAACAAAAAATGGATAGACGCAAAGGAGGGAGGGAATGAAGATTTAAGGAAAAAGGTGATAAAAGGAGGTTCGGAGGGAATTCCCTTCCTCACACTCCCTCCGGATATACATTATTTTCTTGCACGAAAAAGGAATAAATAATTTTCAGAGGGGCAAAAGGATTAATGCCCAGAATGGCCTAAGTGGTTGATAGGCTCTAATAAAAGGGGGTACATAAGATAGAGGCCAAAAGTGGGTTTGAGGAAAAATAAGTATACCTTATCGCCAAAAGATCTTAGCTCAACAAGTATTTTAAAAGAGCTTTATTTATTTGCCCAAGAAAATTGTTTAGTGTTTAGTTTCGTTAGCAAGGCTCCCAGACCTTAAAGGCGTATAAAAACTATAGGAGTGGGTAGTAAGTTAAGGGAAGTATTTAAGAGGTTAGTTGTCCAAACCCAGTTGGAGGTAAACCATAATAGGAAAGCGTTTCCCACAAATAGAGGAAAATAGTAAGTTACTATAACTTGTTAATATTAGTGGCATAACATTAATATCACTAGGTTAGCGTGAAGAGTAAAGATAATTTAGTAGTTTGTTGGTTTAAACGAGTTAGGAAGTTGCGGAAGGACCCTATTTATCCGAACTTCGGGAATTTGGGAGTATTAAAGGGGGGATTTCAGGGCAGGGCATCTAGTTATGGTTGAAGGTTACGTAGTCGCCTGGAGGACCTAACTTGAGGGCTGTCCACTTGATCCTGGTCCTGAGAGTGCCCGGTCGCTCCATCGTTGTCTCTAATGGTATCGGGAGAAGACAGGGTAGTAGAATGGTGGGGTTGGCTTCTGGTGGAGTCTGAGGAATTCAGTCCCTCTAGGTCCAGCTGAAGAGAGGAGTACTGCGAAGAGTGGTAGAACTTCCTAGTTGGTCAGGTGGAAACGGTAATGCGGGGTGCCCCTTGGGGGAATCTTGTTTGGCACTCAAGTCACTGGTTGAGAGGGTGGTCATTGAACTGGAATGTAGGGTCACACTGTCACCGGCTCTTTGCCCGTAAGGTATTACGGTGAGGTGGGACATGAGATGTTTAATAGGTGAAAAATAGTCCCAAGCATTAGTTTCCTCAACAAATTTAATATTAGAGTGGACATTGAGTTCCCCCGTGATGGGGTCAAAGGTTTTAGAGGCCCGTCGCAATTCCTCATAGACAATGCATACTCGGGGTGCGCCCATTGGTGCGAACTTATTCTACCTCTTTATGGGTGGCAGGAACACATAGCAGAGGTATCCAAAACGCCGTACAGAGTTGCAGTCTGGTATCTTCCCAGTTCATGCTTGTTGAGGCAATAATTCTCCCTCAAGGGCCGTAGTGCTAGCCATGTTGTGTAATACAAAGGCATGTAAGCAGGCTGGTCCCCAAAATGGCTCCGGTAGGCCGGCATCTTCTATGAGTGACTGAGCGAGGGTCTTCAATGACCTGTTTGATCTCTCACTGACAGCATTTTTTTTGTGGTACGTACGAGACGGTGCATATCTGTTGCGTTCTATTGGCCTTGAGGAACTCTAGTAGGCGGTACGTACGATACATAAGAGCCCCGTCGTGTACGAGGCGTGTTAGGGGAAGCCCGGTTTCGGTCTGTCGTCGAATTATCTCATCAATGAGGGTTTCCACGACGAGGTGTTTCCCTGCCAGTATATGGGTGAAATACCACCCATAGTTCCTCTATCCACAAGGTTAAACAGGACGAATCCACTGTAAAAGGTAGGGATGTCGCTTACAAAGCATTCATCAACGCTCCAAAGGAACATCTTTGGGACGTGCTTCGGGGTGGCTTCCCCTTGTCATCTTAGTTTTCATGCACGTGTCACAGGAAGGGAGCTGGCACCCACTGAGGGGTGGAGCGGTAAGAGTACCATGGTTAATCATACATTGGATGTGGGGGTAAGAGATGTGTCCCATTCGTCTATGAAGCATCTTGACATCTAATACAGTGATGGCAACATTGTCAAGTGAGGGTGGGGGTGCTAATACTGAATCCGACGGCATTGGATCGGGAACAGAGTTGGGTAACTCCCCCCCCCACTCGAGGACGATCGAGCGGGAAAGGAGGGAGAAGGGGAAAGGTCGAGGAAATCACAGTGGTCCCCGCCCCCCTCCAAGTGTGGAAGGGGTGTAACGGGTGAAACGTGAGAAGGGGGGCAAAACGGAGCGCCCCTGTAAGGCGGGGGCTGACCAGAATAGGTAATGGGTACAGGGGAAAGAGGCAGTAAAAGAATGGCTATAGGTTCAAGAGGAGTAGTGTCTAATACGGGGTTATGTGAGGAATACTCACGGTTTTCACGCCGAAAATTCGGACGTTTTTGACGTTGTGGTTTAGGTGTGGAAGCCGTATTAAACTGGTGCCACTCTCCACAAAGTGGGGGGGGGGGGGTGATTGGTGGCGAATGGGAGGTTAGGTTAGGATCCGTAGGGGCATGAAAAGGGTGAGTTTCGTCTGGAAAAGCAGTTGGAACGTGCGTTTTATTTGGTGGTAAACGTGGGGAAGGAGAAGGGAAACTTGGGGGAGAGGTTTGGAAAGGTTGGGTTACGTTAGAAACGTTTACGTGGGGGGAGTTTACAAGAGCGTCATGTTGTGTAGGGTAACCAAAAACTATATTTCTTTCTTGAGAATAGGCCTGACGGATTTCCCTGTACACTGTATCACCATCAATATCATAAGTTTCATCTATGCTTAATCTTATATCAAACACATGGTTATGGCGATCGCCAAACATTAATAATTCATGTGGGCTATTACGACTACGTAAATACACCCCTTGTGAACGTAGGTTTGAATTTAAACCTTCATTGAGCAATCTAGAGCCTGACAATAAATTTCCAGTCGCAGTCGGCACCTCAACTACATTGTGTAAAATTACGGGTGCACGTAGGCGTCTATCCCGACGATCGTAGCCATGTACATTTAAGTCTCCGACTAATACGCCGGTTGTAAACACATCGTCGGAGGCGAGGCCTATTTGCACCCTCGGACATTTTGCCCTATCTATTCTCTTGTAACATTTTTTAAGGAGGTACAACGAGGAAACAGTGTCAAAAATAAAAGGAGTAATATTGTCACTTACCCCAGTTCCGGGTGCTTCATGCTCAATATTTACATCTAGGGTTACCAAACTGGCGGCGTACGAAGCCAAATTAGTGCAGCTGCTGGTGTCTGCTGTAGTCAAGGACAAGGCTCGATGCTGCTCACATAGGAACGCGACGCTTTGCGTATTCGTCGGCTGGGGAGGTTGAGTATTCAGTTGTTGGGTATGGCTCACTGCAGAGTTAGTATTGGGGCGTCTGTTGTTCGGCACTCCCCGTCGACGGTCAAATGTTCCTGATGAAGAGTTGTTGTTCAAGGGTCGCTGTGAAGTAGTGGCATTGTTGGCACACGCGCCAGCTGTATGCCCAAACCCGTAACAGTGGAGACATCTCGCGCCTGGTGGAAATTGTCTGGGATCAATGACGTCACAGTCCCTAAAGTTGTGTAGATGTGATTTGCAATAGACACAGAAGGGTGCAGAGTTTCGTTGCAGACTGCGTGGTTGATTTTGAGGGCACTGTTGAGCACGGGAGGTAGTTCGGGGCTGTTGCTCTTGAGCAGCGAGTGAGGCATAAGAGTTGTTTACATCGTCGTGAGGGGGGTAGTGATGGGAATTTTGATTACAGTTAGAGGATCGGTTAGTAAACTATGGCGAGTAGAAGGCTCGATTGTGGTTAACCAAGAAAATATTATGCAGAGGTAAGTAGCGCTTCTCTGGCCATCCGCAAAGTAGGATGTACGACACCACTCAGCAACCATCTGCACGCTTGCGCTTCAGGTAGTTGGTAACCAGTTGAGAGCATTTCTTGATGTAGATTTCGTGCACGGCGGACGTATGTAGATATGTCTTCTTCTGGTTTCATTTGGATGTTTGTTAAGTCTCCCAACGTTTGTAGTTGCTGGTCTTGGCCTGTTCGCGCATAGTCGGCAGCTAGGCGGTCCCAAATCGTCTTCGCATGTTGCGTTGTTTGGAATTGGATAAAAAGGTCAGGGGTCATCGTTCGCATCATCATTACGATGCAGGCGTTGTTTAATAAATTCCATGCTTCTACTTCTGCAGGAGTCGCCTGTTGAGGGTCAGGTGGGTTTTGGCTCAACACTGTGGGCTCCCAGGTTTTCTCCCTGGCTTGACAGAGAAATTTTGCTTTCCACGTTGGGTAATTTTCGGCACCTGAAAGGATCTCAATCCCTTTATAGTAATTTCGGGGCCTACTGGCATTACGGTAGGCGAGTTTGGGTGGCTGCCTTGTTAGTTCCCATTGTCCACTCATCTTGGTTTCATTGGCCGTAGGTAGGTGGGATAAGAAATCTTCGGGTTCCAAGGGAAGGGGTTACGTCCCAGATGAAAGTCTATTGGACGAGGCACTGTCGCAGGAGAAGTCGCCGCAATTTTTGAGCCCACCATGCTACCGTTTGTGGGGAAGTGGGGAGCAGAGCGTGCCATGGAGATCCCGGTTCCTCTGAGGTTGGCCCGGGTTGACCCTCCCACGCCCCGGTCTCCTCCGTCCCCACGGAGTGTTGAGTGAGATGCCGTACAGCGCGGATCGCTTAACACGACGTCTTCCCAAGATGCGACTTTACGAAGGGGTCCCCCTACGTGTGGAGAAGTGCGGACACCAAGAAGAAGAAACGTAATTAAGGCCTTGAAGTGGTTTATTATCGATCGGGGCTGTTGACGTATATGGTGATGAGGGACTAGCGCTACTCCCAAGTCGCCATTTAGGGCTATCTTGCCTTTCCTTATCCACAATGGAAGCTCGGTGGGGAAGTACGGAAAAACAGGTGAAATGCCCCTTTAAAGATGCAGGCTCAATAGCTGACATACCTTGAGAGGGAACGCGACGTGAATAGCAAGCTTCCGTCCATCAAAGATGTAGATGAGGCTTAATCAAAGCTGTGTATAAAACATGGCGACTGAAGGCGGCCATTTTGCTTCCATTATTCCCAGACAACACGTCTTGTCACTCGGAAGTCTTGGAGGCAAAAAAAAAAAGATTTTAAATATTCGGTTAATCATTATGTCGATAGATGGAGACTGTGGAGAAGGGGATTGTTGGGGTAGCGTCAACAATACAAGGAATGGGTAACAGTGTTTGTGGATTAACAATATTGTAAGTTACATATTGGCGAGATTGTTACAAGATAAGGCAGTAACAAAGGAGTCGAGCTAACAGACAGAGCTTCTTAACGTACTGTAGACGTAAGGTTAACAAAAGATTTTTAGACTTTCGATTGTTACTTAGCGGACGAATACTAGAGTGTTTCTTATAAAGTAAACCTGTGCGGTATTTTTGTGCAACAAAAAATAGATAGACGCAAAGGAGGGAGGGAATGAAGATTTAAGGAAAAAGGAGATAAAAAGAGGTTCAGAGGGAATTCCCTTCCTCACTCCACATTTCTAGAGAGTTCCAGACCAGTTTTTATGACGTCACACGACCTGTTTCACGTAGCAACGGTTTTTGGTATCCAAGCCAAAAAGTTTACTGATAGTCAATTCTACTGACTGAGCCCCATGCGTAGCATCGAACTTTAGGGAGACGCATTTTGTAATTTACGTTGTAAATAATTGTTCAAGATGCTAAAATTTACATTAAACGTTTTCGTTACGGTTTCACAACCAAGTTACGACCCACGTTTGTTTATTTAAACACCCCTAACATTGGTAGCAAGAGCGTAGGGACTACCGTAAAATTTTTGAAATGCAATTTAATAACTCCCTAACCCTTTCTTTCGTATGCTAACCAAGAAGGCGGAATTACCAACTGATGACCAAGAGGGACAACTGCTTAAAAGGATCCAACCGCACAAGCCGTGGAAAAGAAACGAACAAGCAACGTTTTGTGAAGAGCTGCAGCATGGACCCGAGAATGCAAGGCAAGTATTATGTACTTAAAGTCAGTAGGAGTCCCGTCAAACTTAAAGAATGGTATTTAAGGGCCAGTTTACGACTGGAGATAAAAGGAAAGAATTTTGTCAGAAAAATATAAAGGAATTCTTAGAAGATAACGAAGGTGCTAAAATGTTAACGGAAAATGTCGGATCAAACTAACCTAAACATGGCAGGTTTACAAAATATCACAATGCTAGATGCCAATAATTATGCAACCTGGGCCAATAGAGTTAAGACGTTACTGAAACATCAAGGGATATGGAATTTAGTAATGACAGGCAAGGCTAAGCCAACTGACGCAAAAGAATTGGATAAATGGGAGCTTTCAAAAGAAAGAGCAGTAGGCCTAATTCAGTTGTCAGTGGATAATGCAAAAATCCTAATACCTAAAACTTTAGCTACCACAGCAGAAATTTGGAAGCATTTAAAGGATAGGTATGAACCCTCTAACACACTAAGTAAGGTATTTGTCGTTGCGTAGAAGATTGCATGATTTAAAGAAGACTGAAGACATGTCAATAGCAACGTATTTAGGCAAGCTAGGAGCTTTATTTGAAGATATTAGCAATACTGGGAAGCCTATAGATGACGAGGAACAAGCATGTTATGCAATATTGGGATTACCCACAACTTACGATAATCTCATCACCAATTAAAAAGGGCGAAAAACTAAAATACTCTGATTTAGAGCATCTATTGATTTTTCATGAGTCGAAACAAAATGCCTTTGCTAATTCGTCAAATGTTACAGAGAACACGTATTATGCCACACCAAGAGCAAACCAGAGAAGTCCATTCAAGAGTCAGTTCAAAGTCTAACCTAGCATCAAACTGAGGTAACCGTAGTGACATCTCCTGCTACAGATACTGGCCACAAATCCACAAGTAGCGGGACCCCAGCTAACCAGGATCAACACCGAGGAAGTGGAAGATCAGGTGGACCGCGAAATAATTTTCGCAGAGAAACGGTAGTAAGTAACATAAATATATCAAGTTTTACCTACACAAAATATGTAGGAGTGAAAGCGTATGCAACGAAAGGTGGACTATGTTTAAAAAATGCTCTTGTGATAGACTATGGATCTGGGAGACATTGCGTAAATAACGAATCATTGTTTAATGACACAATAACGGTATTAAAACTGAAAAAGTTAAATGTGCCATGAAAATAAATACAGCGTCAACAAAGACTGAAGGTAGTGTAACTGTAAATTCTAATGTTGTAAATCTTACCATGACCAAGGTGTTATATTTACCTGAGTTTGAAGTGAATCTTTTCTCAGTAAGACAAGCCATGAAGGCAGGCTTAAAAATAATATTTGACGACGATGAGTGCTTAATAGTTCATAAGAAGACTGGTAAAATAGTGCAACAGCTCCGTATATTTCAGGATTATTCATAATTTTCAATCCTAAAATAAAAACTCTGTTACAAGCAACCCAAGAGCAAGAAACAACTAAAAACTTTCCAACTCAAGTTTGCAACAACTTATTGGGCAGTCAGCGTAAAATAGACGAAGTGAAATCAATTCCTAGCATTACTGAGCAAAACACTAACTTTGGTCAAGTGTACGTTTTATCAGAAAGCGTAAATAACAGCGTAAATACGGAAAAAGTCGTACCAAATAAATGTTATTTCACGAAAAACACTTACCTCTGGCATTAGCATTTTATGCATGAAAGAAGATAGCAAAAGCTGACGTATTAAGAGATTTCAGCGCACCATCCGCAATTAAACCTACGCCAAATGCATGCTCGGCATGTTTACAAGGCAACGTAAAAACAAAGCATTTTAAAACAATAGAGGCTGACGAAATGCCTAACCTACTAAGCATTGCTTTTTCTGGTATTGTTGGACCACTCCCGCAGCCAACAATGGCAGGCTCGCACTACTTCGCAACCTTTATTGATGGTAAAAGCTGATTCATGCAAGTAGCGTTCTTGAAAACAAAAGATGAAGTTTTTGAAAAGTTTAAAGACTATAAACTAAAAGCCGAAGCAGCCACTGGTCAGAAAATAAAAGTTTTTCAATCAGACTGCGGACTTGAACACAAAAACGCAAAAATGCAAGCGTTCATGACCCAACATGGAATAAAGCATTAATTCTCACCCCCGTACTCAGTGCCTAGCAATAGAAATAGCAGAGAGAGCGAATCTTTCAATAATGAGCCTAGTACGTGCAACCCTAGTGCAAGCAAAACTAGTAAACACTGCAGTTTTCATAAGAAACCATTGCACAAATGTTAGAAATAAAACATGATGCCTAAACAAATTTGGGAAGGTACTAATTATAAACCTACCGTAAAGTACTTCAGGACAATAGGATGTTTGTGTTTTACCTTAAAACCGCCACTGAAGAGATCCAAATTAGGTGCCCGTGGTTCTCCATGTATTATGCTTGGTTATGACCAACAAACAACATCGTATAGACTTTACAATCTAGACAACAATAAAGTTGTAGTCAGTAGGAACGTGCGTTTCCAAGAGCATATTCTAGGATCAACTAGATTACCTAACAATGAAGATAGAAGTTGTAAAGAATTAGATTCAATAATTGTTCACTTGTCATACAATCCACCGGAGATTGATACTTGGGTCGAACCACTTCAAGGAACTCGGCCAGAAGAATTTCCAGTAACACCAACAAACAAGCCTACAGCAGCTCGAAACGGAAGGAGTCCAATTCAGTTGAGTCCGAATGCAAGCCTGACGCAAAATGCAACAATTAATCGTCAAGTACAAAACGAGTTAATCCCTACAACGACTGAACCGAGATTAACAAGGAGCAGAGCTCGCAGAGAAGCGATAGCAGTTCCAGACATCAACAAGCCCAACACTTCGTCAGGGGGGGGGGGATGAACTACAACAAGTCGCCACCTATGCCAAAGCTTATGAGGAAATTGTTTATGAAAATTATGATGATTACATACTAGCGTTGTATGCAACTCCAGAAGAGCCCAAGGACAGTCCATGAAGCTTTAAGTAACCGTGATAAAGACAAGTAGAAGATCGCCATGAATGACGAATATGGTTCCCTGATTGCATATGAAACTTGGGAGTTAGTAGACTTACCACCAGGTGCTAAAGCCATTGGATCAAAGTGGGTGTTTAAAATCAAAAAAACTGCAACAGGAGAAATTGAACGATATAAAGCTCGTTTAGTAGCAAAAGGGTATCGCAAATTTATGGAGAGAGTTTCTTGAAAACGTACTCGCCGGTTACCTAGCAGTACTCAGAATGCGCTGGGTATCAGAAATTACGCAGTTGTAGAGTATTGTGGTATTTCCACAGACGTGCAAAACCAAACTTCAACGTGAACAAAATACCTCAGGAGACAGAAGGCAAGCATACGGATAATAGTATTAATTTCTCAACTCACGTTGCAGTTTGCGAAAACTGATACAGCATACGAGTGAATCGATGACAACAAAACGACAAAAACTAAAAATACCAGCATTAACCAAATCTTCACTTAAACAATGCCTAAAGCACTTCCCTGCTCATATTATTGCTTTCCACCTTAGAAACAGACCAGCTTGTTTCAAATACTCTCATCAACAATTCGCATTAGTAATATAAATACCAGGAAAGTCACTGGAACATTAATAGACTTAACTTCGGCTGCTCACCCCTTCAGTTGATTATGATTCGGCTCAGTCCATTTCAAAGCTTATTTGCGTAATTATAACACAGGATTCCAAACTTTCGAATAAACGAGGCAGCAAAGCTATTTCTCAAATTATTAAAATTTAAAGCTAGCGTCAGTTACATAAGTATCGAGTTCAGTTCACTTACTTCAAATTTCAGTTCCTTTTAAGTGGTTTTCTTTTCATACGTAAAGGGCTTCAGTAACAGTGAACTCATCCAAGTATCCAAGACGGCGGACGAATATTTCTGCTAAATAACATCCAAAGTGAATGGTGGCGACATAACCACACCCAAAGGAAAAAGCCATGCTCTGGCTCCTACCAAGACGTAGAAACTACGACCGTTTCCCGTCGAAGACTGACGCTAGACTCTCTTTTCCTTGGAATGCCCATGGCGTTTTATGTCACAAACGCACCCCAAAACGGTACGAATTGTGCAGGTGCAGTATAATTCAAAACACATTTACATAATATCAAATTAACACAATTTATCATTCGTAAAAAGTTCGAAACTCATTTTCGCTCACTTTCAAAATGCAGATATTAACAATACCTTGCTAATTTTCGACTGAAATGCTTCAGGCTTCATCAGGCATCCTAGGTAATTG
>JAHWFP010159868.1:204977-216361 GCA_023313725.1 Lithobius niger | reverse complement strand
CGAAAACTGGGCAAACCACCGTGACCAGTCCTGGACTGACGGGGCGCTCGTGACATGCACAAACGCGACCGTTACCCAATGGCTATCCATCCAGACTTTAACCGCAACAGCGTCAATACCAATGACACAGTCCGTAATGGCCACAACACAATAAGGCACTGACCACTTCAAAAAGACTCCGACCTTGTTACCAGAAAAGACAAAATCCGCCTTCCAGACTGCCGCATCAAAACCCTGCATATTGTTGGCTTCTTGAATGCCCAAGACGTCAACACGTTGCAGCAGCAACTCAATTTCTTCCAACCTACGCAGAGCGCCACGCGCATTCCACGATACTATCGTCCCCGCTGACGCAGTGAATTTATGTTAGGGGCCCCTCTCCTCCCACTTCACGTGACCCCCCGCCCTCATCCAACTCACCACTGCACACTATTACTTGACTGTCCATCACTTGCGACGCTGGGGTCCTATACGAAAGTGAGGCCTCACCTACAACCCTGGCGTGCACATCCATCTCTGGCACATTTTCCTGCATCATCGGCACATCTTGTGCCTCTTGTGCATCTTGCATCATAACCACACCTTCTTCCATTCCCTCATCCACTTTTCCGCACCTTTCTTGCTGGTCAGCAACATCCGATGCAGTGTTGGACACCGTTGCCGCAATTTTCCTCTTGGCACCCCCTTTCTTCCTCTTCGGAGGTGGCGTTATCCACGGTCCATCACCATCATCCTCTTGCTGCACTTGCTGCTTTTGGCGCCCAACTTCTCCTTTTCCACAATCATTCTGCAATTTCTGCAGATCCCGGGGGGCCAATTCCGCACTCCTGCAGGCTGCCGTCAAACAAGGCGCACTGGTGCTCAAGGCACTGGGCTCCGGGCTCTTCTCAAGTTGCTGACGAGCATGTTACTTTGGCTGCCGCTGTGGCTTCGGTGGCTGTTGCGGCAGCGGTTGCTGTTGCTGTTGCGGACGCGATTTGCTGCGCGCTGTCGCGCCCAGCTGTTCCTGATGACCTCCGACCTGCTGCGCGGTCGCTCGAAGGTGTTCACATGGCTGGCGTGGATCCCGCCAGACACCACATGGCACGCACGCCACGGCAACGCAGGCACGACGATAGTGCCCACGTGCCCAGCAGCGCAGACATTTCGGCGCACGATCCTCCACCAAAACCAGCGTTTGAATCCCCCTAATGACCACCACGTCGGGGACGTCTTCGATGGTGACGCCTTCTCGTAAGCGCAGGGTCACATGTCGCACTATTGTTTCGCATACTACCTTTCCACGCACCTGCAGTCGCTCGAAGACATGTCGCTCCAGCGTGGCTATACGCCCAAATCCTGCTGCCACCTCCTGGGGCGTGATGCCTCGTGGCAACCAGTGCAACCGCGCCTGAACAGTCTGCTCGTGTATGTCGTGCACCTCCACCAGATGGCCATTGATCACAAGTCTAGCACGTAACAGTTTTTGCTTCGCTGCTTGCGTTCGTAGCTCCACCTCAAACACATGTCCAACCCTGAGAGTGCCCACTGCCGCAACTTCATCTGCGCCCACCACATCTTCTACAGCTAGGTACACCTGGGTTGTAGGGTACGGTTTCCCCGCCTGCACACAAACCAGTACAACGGAACGAGGCATACGAGCATTTGCTAAGCCGCCGCCATACAGCCTCTGCAGTGCTTGCAAGCCCCGTGAACGTCCTGGGCCTGCTGATGTCACGGCACTACTCTCCTCTTCGGCATCACTCTCACTCCAGATGGTCGTCGCCACATTTGCTGCGCTTCCAATGGCTCCCTCAGCAGGCACATTCCCCGTCACTGCAGCGCTGAACAACTTCACTGCATGTACCGCTGCCTCTCTGTCTGCAGCATGGTTCTTGGGCGGAACCGCCATCACAGGCAACTGCACTGAACCGCCATCTTGTTTTCCAGCCCCCACTTGCTTTCCAGTCCCAATCTCCGTACTCACACTATAGTCCCGTACACGCCTTTCACTAATCCCTCTCTTCTGGGCTTCTCTCATGACAAGCAAGAAAGTGTCATCCGACACTACACCAAGATTTATCTCACCATCCGCCAGCACCTTTTTCTTCCACAAATCTCTGAGGAGGTCGTCAACATCGTCAGCCATGTTGTTTTTCAGACATAACATTCTTCATTCTTTCATTTTGTCCTTCAACAATGAACTTTTTAGAAAAGACTATCACGTGCACGAAGACTGGATCTGGAGTTTGTTGAGTGGCATTGTTCCCAAATTACAATCGTTAAAACAATGTAAAACAATCAAAATGATCGTTCAGGACCCGTAACTCCGGAATGGATGGACCAATCGAAAAAGTGGTCGCTATGAGGATGAAGCCCGGAGAAATTTCTGGCTAAGATCATGTTTCAGATTTTAGGTAGGGGCAGTAGTTTTTTTCTGAAACCGTGTCACACAAGAAGAAGAAGAACAACAACAAGTGAATAGTTTTCAAATTTACGTGTGGCTCCCTACTTTTACTTTTGCACGGAATTACATTAAAGTTGGGAAAAGTTGCTATATACTATCTGGCCAAGTTTGGTCGAAATATATTGAACAGATACGGAGAAATTAATAGTTTTACGGTGGGGATATCCAGTTGAGGTCTAAACTAGCCCCGGAGTAGCTTAACCCTGGATCTAACTAACCCTCGACCTGGGGGTTAGTAGACTGGAGAAAAAAGTTGGTGACATCCATGTTGGACTAAGTTGGGGTTTTGTTAGCTCTTTACTCCTTAGACCTCGACCTTCAGGCTAAATTAGCCCTGTTAAAACTCGGGAATAACACTAATATTAGATGGATATCACCACTTTTTACAGCTCGGGGCTAACTGCTCAATGCTAAGGTAGACCTCGACCTTCAGGCTAAATATTGCTTAGCCCTCAACTTATTTCGTGACGGATATCACCATTTTTCCTTATTACCGAGTTTAGCCAAAAGGTTAACGTTAACCCTCAACTGGATATCCCCACCGTTAGTTTTGCTGGAAAGAGGACTTCAATTATACATACACACGGCTATCGCAGTGTATGATAATACATAATCATCTACATATATAATACGGAGCAGGCGGCCAAGTCACTGGCCACGCCATTCCGTCGTACAATCAAGTACCCCACCCTGTAGTGCCATCTGTTGACGGGATTCACCACTTTTCCAACATCTTCGAACAGATGGCAACACTTACCAAACCTGCCATGTCGCCGTCTATTGACGGCCTTGGACTACAAGTTCGGGTTATAACACTTTTTCTAAAGTCTTCGAAGAGATGGCGCCACTTACCAGACCTGCCGCACCGTTTAGGAGTATGATTTTTGGGTTGTTGTGGTACCAAAGCAGCCAACAAAGTTTTAGTCGCGTGGACTGTGCCATTGTCGGCGTTTGAGCTAAAAAAAAAAAACAACAACAACCCGTGTCTATTAAACCAGACTACTTTAAACCAAACGACGATTGGTTCTTAATTTCGAGGCCCGGGTCTCGAAATTGGCAGCCTGATACGATGGAAAGGCGCATTTATTTCCTAAATGTTCACTTCCAGAAAGGAGTTGAATTGTTTTTAAGTGGGCGGCAACAATCGTTGCTTGCAACATTGTCGCAATGCTCGGTACCGAGGTGAATTGTTTTAAAGGATTAACTTAAACATGGGATTACTTGCTTACTGAATGCTGGATTTCTCAGTGATAGGGTTTTTTTTAGCCTTCAGTCAAACACACGCAGGCGACTTTTCCGGGGCTGCACCAAGGGAGAATGTCACGGGGCGACGTTTTTGGGGAGGGGGAGGCGGGAAAGCGTGTATGGGGGGGACACGTATTGCAACGACGGTGTCCACAGCTTCCTCCTACTCCTTAAGCTAGGGCCTTAATGGGCCTCTTTACCTTGATGCTATGGCTCCATACTATGTACTCTGTATACTCTATATCTTTATTAATGTATTCAGTAATGCTATGTACTTTGATGTATGGTCCGGTCCCTGAAGATCAGTGGTCAGGATAGCTCTGGCCTTGCTTGCTCCTAGGGGTAGCTGCTAGCAGAGATGGCTCATGGGACACCAGGATATAGTATAGGAAGTATTTTGCACCACCAGTGGCAGGTACTGGCTGCAGCTCTAGGTACTTAAGGCCTTACAGCCCCCTTCAGCCTCACTCTGGAGCTAGTCCCTAACCAGCTAAGAACTCTTCCTGGAGTGTGCCACTCTGCTAGTAGCCCTGATCAGAGCATCCTTGAACCATTGGACAACATCTCCTGAGGACAGACCGCATGGCCCTGGAATAAACCCTGAATTTACCATCCTTCTGGCGTTCTTCCTTGTACCGGGCATAGCGGGGTTGCAGTATGCGAATCCGGGAGGGGGCAGGAGTGTGGGGATTGGGGGTTAAAGTATTTGTGGGGGAGAGGGCATATGTGGGAGCCATTCACATGTTCGGTCTTCGGTTTGACAAATTTAAAACCAAAGACCAAACACCTGGAGGGAGGCGGGGGGGGGGGGTGCTCAGCAAGCGCACGGGCACAACTAGTATAATAGATAAACGTCTAACTGGACAATAATATAGCTTCTGTTGCTAATGTTATTTGTAGGTTGTAGCCGCAGCGAGCGTGGCAGCGCGAGTGAGGTATGGACATTAGACGACTTTCCATTATACGAATTTCTTGTTAGACGACGTTTCGTTATACTGTATACGTTCTTCCAATTATGCCATTTTCCAGTTAGACTATTAAATCCTCCCTTGCCCCGCAGGTTGCAGGGAACGTTATGACGAAATTTTTAAACATAAATGCAATAAAATTAGATGAAGGGGAGAAAGAACCTTTACCGACAATGTTAGTGTATTTGAAGGCAAAACCAAATTTCGCTACATTGCTTATTTGCCTACTCTTCTATTTTCTCATCCCTCCCTTTCCCCAAAATAAATTCCTTTCCTTTCTTCATTCAGAAAAATGTATGAAGAAACCGTAAGAACAAAACATCGAGGTATTCCAGCTAAATACAGAGAAATAAAAATTTAAGGACGACGTTTTTTGTAATTAAGCTAGTTTCCGTATTCTTATTTATTTATTTATTTATTTATTGTGGTCTAACTGATACAGCATAAACTTTATTCCCCAATCCCCCTTCCCCCCGCCCGCCGATAAAAAAATTAGTTTTAGTATTTTTCTTTTTCCCCACACTAGAAGAACCCTTACGTAAACGGCCATCAACGAACACCCAACGTTGCAGTTTCACTGCAGTTGCATTTATTTCGAAAAAGTAGGAGCGGAGCAATCCCTTTACCCCACTCCCCCCAAAAAAAACCCTTATTTGTCATCTATTTCCATGGAAATAAAATAGGAGGGGAGCAATTCCCTCCTTCTCCTCCCCCCCCACCCCATGGAAAAAAAAACCAATTTTTGTGAATTTTTTACGGGTGCGGTAAAAAAAAAAGGTAAGTAGTAGCAATTCCCTCTTCCCCTCCCCAACCCAAACCAAAACGAAAAAGAAAAATGTCTTGTTTCGTCATATACTTCTTTGCTTGGAAAAAAAAAACCTTGTCTATAAAAAGCCGATGCCGACTACTTCCATGCTGTCACTTTTTATTCCATCCCTTTTCACAAGGTCGTCTGGAAGAGAAGCTTTGGTTTTCAGTTCCAGCTCCGAGCCATGTTGATTCAACACCGCCGGTATCTTATTTGGGGAGAGGGATAATCGTCTAACTGGAAAATTATCTAGGCAATTGTAAAGGCGTCAACTTTCTGGCACGCATGTCATCTGGCGTTGAATCAACAGAACGAGACAAGTGATTTCTACCTCAGTCGCCTTTGGCTTGAAGACGCGATCTCCTTACCTTCCTCGTTTCAAATCGTTCAACGCTGTTGCACGTGGAGTTGCCTGATGTCTGGACTAACCGAGCACGAGTGTCATTTTACGCACCAATTTGTTAGAATAATCCTGAAAGCTCCCCGATCCCCACCCACATATGTAATGAAAAAATGGGGAAAAAATGGTAGTCCAACCGATAGATTGGCGCCAGTGTTCTACACCATGGCGGTAGGTAAAAGATTTTAGCAGTGGCACCAGTCAAATTGCATGGCGCAGCAGCACTCACCTCCAACTGGACATGACGTCCTATACAACGCGCGGTGGCGCAATCTGACGGCCAACCGGCAAACCAAAAGTTTTTCTAGTGAGAGAGCAAAGTCTTTTTTGCAAGCGAGCGAACATTCTTTGAGTGTGCAAGGGAAAATGTTGCTTTTATCTGTCGAGTTTTCTCAACTTGTGACAAAGTAGTGATCTTGCAAGGAATAGTTTTGTTGACACGTGAAAAAATGTGTTGTTCAAGCGTGTTAAGAGTTTGTTTATTCATGAAAAAGTTTTATTGATTCATGAGATAGTTTTATTTATTAATGAGAAAATTGTATTTATTTATGAAAAAGTTTTGTTTATTCATGAAAAAGTTTTTTAATTGATAAGAAAGTTTTCTTTATTTACAACAAAGTTTTGTTTATTAATAAAAAAGTATTATTTCATAATGAATAGGTTTTATTTATTAATGAAGAAGTTTTATTTGTTCATAAGAAAGTATTGTTTATTCGTGTAAAAGTTTTAACGTTTTATGAAAAAGTTTTGTTTATTCATGAGAAAGTTCTTTTTATTTCGTTTGTAAACCTACTTTTACATATAAGTATTGTAACTTATTAATGTCCCAGACGGCGCCTCATACGTTTGCTCCACAATGCTGTTTTATTAGTTTTCAAGACTCGATTAAAGAATAAATAGTATTAAATTAAGTATTTTTATGAGGGGTGTACTTTTGTGCAGCACGGTGTTTACTGTATGAGGTATATGTGGTGAAGGTTTAACTGAACCAAGTCAATACAAACATGCTTTCATGTAAGGTTTCGGATGCCACAATGTACTTTAGTGTTTAGTCTACATGAAACCAACATTCAATGGAAAGATTTACGCTGAATGAGAGAATGAAGTGAGATTGGAACAAATGAAAGCCAATCAGATTTAAATTAACGACAATCATATTAAGATACAAAGCCACACTCCCTTCGTACACACTTATCTACTTTTATTGGCTTAATTTTACAGTATTCTTCAATCGAGTGGTCTCCTTTCCATTCGTCGCCATTTTGATGTCGTTTATTAACGAGGTAGGTAGCTTACGTACTGCTTTCAATTAAAAACTGAAAAAAATATTTGCATACAACAGTTCATCTAGAGGCAACACTTACAGAACACTGTGGTATCTGAAAGATTACAGGAAAGCTTGTTTGTGTCCTTGTCCTGTTTTGACTTCGGTTCAGTTAAACCTTACCTTAAACATCAAACGAGTTTGTTTTTTGTTTTCTAATAAATTTATTGCATTTTACACACAGTAATTTGAAAGGCATTTACAAGGGTGGATGAAAAATTTAAAACTCAAAATTCGTAAGAAGGAATTTACCATGAAAATAAACCCAAAGTAGACAGCCCAACTTATACATATATAGTTACACAAGAGGTCATGCACCAGCAACGACACCAGCAACGACACCAGCAACGACACCGCGTGTCTGGTTGGAGGGAAAACATTGTGGGAAAGCTTTTCAGGACAGCATCCTTCTCGAAGGAGCAATTTCGAGACCGCCTTAAGCCTTATTTTTTTCTGCCAGCATGAAAATGAACATGCCTCATAGAATATAATAGAAATGATCATTAGAAAAGAGAAATCATTAGCCGTGCGGGGTTGGAGGGTGTGATTTGAGTCACGTGATGCTCTGGTATTTCCGAAAGCAAGAATATGAACATGGAAGAAGATAGTAAAAAGCGAGCATTAGAAAGAGGGGATTGTTAGCAGGGGAGGGGGGTTATTTGAGTCACAGGATGCCCTGATTGAGTCAGCAAAGCGAACATAAATCAGCATTTGTTAGCCAGTGTGCGCAACAATTTGCAGAAACTTAATTCGGTCGAACACGGACATACAAATGAGCTACCGTACATAACCCGTGTGGCAAATCGTGCATTTAACCCCACCCTCTGCTATTTTCAATATACACTCCGTACTACTTTTCCTTGCCTTGTGATAATCAGTCAGAGTTGGGGGTTGTGAAGGATAAACTTTCAAGTCTTGAAATGATACATGAAACCAGTAATAGTGAAGCTAAGAACAAATCGTGTGACAACACCATGTCAGGAATAATTGCAAATTTGAAGGTTATGTTATGGAAAGCAATAATAAGGCTGACTCACTGTGTGAATTTGTTAAGTCCATCCTTCCTGACGATACTTCAATCTTTCCAAACTCCAACCAAAATGCAACTGATACTTCCTCTGTTACCAGTAATGTGGTCGCCAGTACACACACTAACTGCCCTCAAATATTAATGACCACAAGTATGTGTACTAGCTTAGTGAGCAAGGGAATGGAGGATAGGAAGCGTCGGAAATAAAACATTATTGTTTATAAGGTTCCAGAATGCGACAGTCAGGGGAAAGGATCTGAGAAAACACAGCATGATGCTGAAGCTGTTAATGGAAAATTAATGGAAAAAGTTGGAGTTAAAGCAGAGGTAAAAACTTGCATAAGGTTAGGTAGGAAGAAAGGCAACTGCAAGACCAATCCTGCTAAAATTCAGAAATCAAGCTAATAGAGACTTTGTTATGTCTTCAGCATTTAAACTCAAATGATGTGTGCTTGATGGTAGCAAACAGGTTGGGTTTTTCTATTACAGGACTTCAGACGAAAGGAAAATGTACCAAGATAAAATGTCTCAGAAAAGAAGAAAAGAAGAAAAAACACCTACCAATGCATGACTTCCTCTTATGTTGATTAACACTAAGGAAATTAACTTACTTCAAGTCATAAATGACGCTGATTCTCACATTATTGTATTACTGAGACATGGCTTGACAGTAGTATTGATCCAAGTGAGTGAATTTTTTTTGCATTTAAAGAAACGCCCGTCTTGTCATGGGTGGGGGTGGGGGAGGAGGGTACTGCAGTGAAACGCAGTGTGAGGCCATCAAGATGAAAAAAATCCATGGTATGTATGCCTACCAGCAGGACTGGATTTTTAAAAATAATTTTAACTTTTTAAGATTGTAAATGTATTTGTAATATTTTTTAAAGAATAACTTTGAAGACTGCCTTGCATTAGGGTATTAATTTTAAGTTAAAAAAATAGAAATTATCATCATTATTATTATAAAAGAAAAATTAAAAAATTGCGTTAGGAGGTTACACCTTTAACATTGTGCGTTTCGGTTCAAAGAATTATTAAGCAATTGTAACATTATAAATGTCTTGTTTTTTTAATTTATAGTAGCTCTTAAAACCGAAGGAAACTACACAAAAACATATTCTTTACGAAAAACGTTGAAAGCGATACTGAAACCGAAATTGAGAACCAAGGAGACAGTTTCGAAACTTCAGTCAGCGCTCTATTCTGATAGCGAATAACGAACGAAACTGTAGTAACGTTTCCGGCCATCCGATGGCGCTGCGGCAACGGAAACCAACCAAGAAGAACTCTGAACGGCATGTCGAAGTGATGTGCGTATTCATCACAAGATGGCAGTAGGAGCTCTAGAGGGTTTGGAATGTTTCACTGCACGGCCATACGCGGCCTCTGGCGGAATTTCCATTTTTGTTTTCTTGGAGACAGCCGTGAAATATTGGCAATTTCAGCCGAACAGCGAGTGCTATGTTGCACACCAATTCTCATTTTAACATAGCCAGAGTAATTTTTATTGAATTTTAGTCAGGACCATTTGTGATTATATGCGATTATTAATTGACGTGTATTATGAAAGGGGCTTAATTAAACCAGAACAATCCCCGACTGGCGAAGCAATTCCGAGTCATATTTTACCGTCACAGCAGGCCTGACCACAACACTACATTGGAGATGAATTCCAATTAAGTTGAAGAGTGATTTATCTTAAAGATCTTTATAAGTACAGCTATTAAGATTTTGCATCGTTGCTGATAGAGGTTTGATTCTTTTATTTTACACACTGTAAAGCACAGGGTGGTTGAAATAAGCACAGATGCAAACCTATTTACGGTGCCTTTTGGTCTTAAATCTCAGACTGCCTGAGCGGGGAATCGAACCACCGACCATTGAAACCAAAGGCCGAGGTCCTACTGCTGAGCCATACTTACAGTCAGTATGGTTCAACGGTACGACCTCGGCCTTTGGTTTCAATGGTCTTGGGTTCGATTCCCCGGTCAGGCAGTCTAACTTAAATGTCAACGTAAATAGGTTTGCATCTGTATTTACTCAACCCTTCTGAGCCGATTGGCTTTCCGACCTGTTTAAGGGCTGTTGAAAAATATAAGATGTCAGATTGACACCGGGTCCCATTCACATAAAAAGCTACAACAACAAGCTTTAATGTTCAATTAAGTGAGGTTACTGGCCTGAAACGACAAACAAACTCTTCACGTATAAATATAAAAAATCCATTTCAAAACATTAAAAAATCGCCTAACCAGAAGGCGCTGTCGACTTCAACACGTAAGGTAGACTACTTACTACCATAGGATGGGTTTTTTAGTATCAATACAGTGGATGTTAAAGGTATATGCTTCCATGTTCTCTTCTTGTAGATTCAGTCATGCAACATTAGTTCATACGTATGCAAATGTTGCAAACGATTTTATTTTCCTAATTTTTTCTCATGCATGAGACATTTTTGCTACATTTACTCAAGCGTATGTACACTTTTATAAGCATATATATGCGTAGGATGCTCGAAAATTAGACAGCACCGTAGATTGGACCAATTTTTGTGATTAATAACGATTTTTAACTTGTTTAAATGTGTGTTTAATATTTAGGTTAGTGCTGTCATTTAACACTTAACATTTGCCATTTTTACGCTAAAACTACCACCAGATGGAGGGGGTTTTAGTGTAAATCTGGCGGATGTTAAGTGTTAAAGTAGACACCCCCTTCATGAAGCAAACTTGTGTGACTAATAACGATTTTAAGAGGTTTAAATTAATTTTTAATAGACATTGATACTTAAACTGCAAGTTTGTTGTTTTAGGTTTTTTTGCAGTGTTTGCTTGTCCTGTAAAAAACGGGAAACCTAGCCTGGCCGAAAATAAATGCCTGTTTAGCACCTCTTATGTAGATGTGGGCCAGTATCAACCTCTACTTCTTTTATTTTTAAGCTATATTCTCCACATCTCAGGAAATTTTTAGCGGTTTAAAGGACTACGTCAGTTGAAAACCGAAAATGGTACGAGATTTACTTAAAACGAACATGTATAGTAGATAACAAAACTGTGAGGAATGACAAAGTAGATGACAAAACTGTGAGGAATGACAAGTGCAAGACGGTGATCTTGACGGTCTGCATCAAAACTGTGAGGAACGGCAATAGCAAGGTCATGAT
>JAHWFP010159868.1:182564-204967 GCA_023313725.1 Lithobius niger | reverse complement strand
CCATTTTCTTAGCAAGTGGGAAATTGCGAATCACGATAACCACGAAGTTTCAGTTCAAACTTTCAGTCATTTTGTAGTGTTACCAAACGTGATGTTTGAGACTACAGAATAAGGTAACTTGGTAGGCCCATGTATTTCTATGGGGGAAATGTCGCAACTTCAGGTACCATTATAAAAAAATCTGTTACACCTAAACTTGGTAGGGTTGTAAAACACATCATTGTGTAGAGATATGACTAGAAGTATTTTAGTCATGCAAATAGTTTCGGAAAACAATTTTTTTTTTACATTTACATGTTTAATAATTAATAACGCTACTATTACATAATATATTAGAATTCTAAAAACTCGAGTGGTCCATGGAAAACCATAATTGTAGTCGGTTATGTACAGAACTTCCTAAGGAAGCTCCTTGAAACAAAATTAAGATTTTCTGTTCAATAGTTTTGTAGAAAATGGTACCTATAGTTTGAAAAAAAAACCTAATTTTTGGCTAAGCACGTTTAAAAATGTTTAATAAGATTGCCACTCGTACACAGCAGCCTATAAAAACTATTTTTTTTTTAAATAAATTTAGTGGATTAAACAACGTAGAACGTTCATATTTATAAAGCAGATACTTCAGACTAATTTTAAAAATTAAAAATAAATGATTTGTTTGCCACTCCTTCCCCTATACCAAGTTACCTTAAAGAACTATTTCCCACACAACTAGCTCCGACCTGATACAATTATGAAACCAATAAATTAAGTGAACGAGTCTCACAAAAGTTCTGTGTGTTTTCGTATTTTAGAGTAAAAAATTTATAAATTTCCGAACCAGAAGGGACTACCCTCTCTCTACCTTCCTGGACACTGGACAGTCCGTCACTGCACGTAGCTAACTCTTCTTAACCCATTCAACTCTTATTTATGAACGGAACTTTTTTAGTCTTAGGCTTTATACCATAATTCTTATTTTCCCATCGAATGTAGGTAGCATTAAAACTTTAATAACGTCGGCGAGCAGCAAGAGTGTATGATCTGGTGGTAAGACAGTGAACTAGAAAGACCTAATTCATTATTAAGCAATCGAGGGCTCAAAGGCTACGAACGGACAATAACTGGACCGCGTTCGCGTCCTCGAGTGACCTACCGATTACTCGTGGTCTGAAGGTCAGTGATACACTCGTCCTATGTAATCCCTGCGCGTTGCTGCGATGATAACAAAGGCTTACTGCTGCAGGAGAATCACTGTATGCAGCTCAAGGCTAAAGACTATGTTATTATCTTAGTTGGGCGCGTAATTTCAGGACGAATAATGATTCAGAAGATTTCTATGACGTTTGAAATGAAATAATAAATTATAGATGTATGTTCAAAGCGAAAATATTGAATGGATTAAAAAAAAACTAAGCACAACAGCTTTATTAATAAATAGGATATGGTACCCTTATTTGCAGTTCTTTTGAGATGATTACAAATTCCCGATGACAGGTTTCGTCGTTTTCTTGCGGCTTGTAAAACAAGGAATATTAGTGATTCCAAAGTATTTGGAATATTATTGGAGTATTTGGAGTATTAGTGAGTCCAAGTACAGTACACCCAAATATCTTTTTGGCATTATTAAGCGCAATGGACAATAGTGCTAAAACGAACTGCCTAGTCACCTAATTAATTGATCTGGTGTGATCTGAATGTGATCTGAACCTGTAACGAATGAAGAAAAAATATGCAAAATCCGGTCAGTAAAAGCTAGATGCACGCTAGGTTTTTCATTAATAATTATATAATATAAATAAATGTAATATAATAATAATATATTCTAAATGTTTCATCATTTTTGCGATTTTTTCCTAAATCTTTGCAGGTTCAGAACACATTCAGATCACACGTCCAGGTCAATTAGGTGACTTGGCAGTTCGTTTTAGCATTATTGTCACTGCACTTAATACAAAAAACCACATCTGGATGTATTGTACAGGTCTAAATATTTTGAAATCAGTTGGTATGAGGTAGCTTGTAACTTTCCGATTAAAAACTAACATCCATTTGTTTTTACTCAGTGAAATAAACTATACGGATAAAAATTGGTCCCTTAATTCAACACGGCCACCAAGACTCGATTTTGTACGAGTTGTAAATTATTAATAGGCGCTCTAATCTGCGCGACGTTGACCTCGGCACGGTTTTTCAATAAAAAAAACTGTGGTAAACCTGGTAAGGTTGTCAGGCTGAAAAATTGGCTCCAATACATGCCAATCAGACAAGGTAGTTGTCTTCAGACTAGCTAGTTAGCTAAAGTCATCGCATACAACAGGCAAGTCAGTCAAACAGAGTTCTTGTCCCCGTTGGCCAACGTCGTCAGTTCCAGGTAAAAAAATGCATCCACCATTCTTTTCACTGGCTTACACTTGACCAACTCTTGAAAACTGACCATTCAGAATACGTCTGATTTCCCTTATTGTTTTACGCACCAAATATCAGTGAGTATAGCCAGTTGGTATTAAGTTGTGCAGGATGCCAAACAATTATAGTCCATTCCCCCCCTCTCCCCAGAGTAAACTTAGCGTGATAGGTGAAAAATGAAAGTACGAATAGGTAGCCTATTTTTTTTTTGTGCATTTACACTCTCAAGCTCAATATTCACTGTTCACCCCATTGATGTAACGAACAGACTGAAGACAGCAGGATAGGGAGACAAAAGTGACTCAAAAAGCTCCGTGTTTTCTTTGGTACTGTAATGAAGAGTGGCCCTAATTCTCTCGCACTGAATATTTGTGAAAACTTTGGATCCTCTTAAAGGACAACATTGAAAAAAGGATGCTGGCTGAACGTCTAGCAACTCGATTTAGTCGTACCTGAATGGAGGAGCACATCGATGCTGTGCTTCTGGACATGGATTTTAACCCAGAACTTTTGAGTCACTTTTGTCTTCCTACCCAACTGTCTGTTGGTGACGCCAATGGAGTGAACACTTAACAGTCACTTTTCAGTGTGAACCCACAATAAAATGGGTTACATATCGGTACTTTCACATTTTTCCCTATCATGCTTAGTTTACTGCGGGGAGGGGGGAGGGGGGCTATCATTGTTTGGCACCCCTTATATTACGTTGTATCTTTCTTACCAGCATTGAGACAATCATGCCCAACTCGATCATAAATAAAGCTTCCAACTTGAAGAGCCCTAGCAATTCTGATAACAGGTTCGCATGCAAATAATCTTCGAATCAGTGAGATAAACAAGTACCAAGGCTGGGGAACCCTTCAAGAATGAATATAATATTTTTAACTTCAATATTCAGTCGACTTTAATATGTGGTCGCCGGTAAGATGCGGCGTAGTGTGTCATAAATGCGGTAGCGAAAGCAGCAGTAATTATCCTTAATGACAAACCAGCTTATATTCAATACTTCAAAGCGTCCACTCGGCATGGTTCCACTGCCACAATATTTAATAATTTTGCAGTATTTCCGTGACATTTGGTACCATTTCATTAATTACGAAAATGTTGACTTTTACCAGTCATGCTTCTAAGGTCTCATATGGAAGTCTTTCAAATTCGCGTTGATCTCCGTTAGTGTATGCAGTATTGCATCTGGGTTTATGAAATTATAGAGCTCTGCACTACACTGCAGTGAAGTTGTTTGTTCTTGAATACTGCAGACGTAATGCTGACTTATGACTAAGCTATTGCGGGTCTTCTAAGGCGTGCACGTATTCTTGAATGTTAATTTAATTTCGTTTAAGAAAATGTATTGTAATAACAATATGTTGTTGTCTGAAGTGGTTTATCACTTTTTCCAGCAGAATGTTGACAAAGGCAATGAGACTTTTTTTTAATATCACGGAATAAGCTAAGGCATATACTAACTTTTCAAAAAAGCGTTGTTTTCTTTGTAAGCAAGCTGTATGTCCTGTAACGAAATAATGAGAAGCACACTAAAGAAAAAATTAACTAGTCATGAGTCCGTCGTGTGCCCAGGACTTAGGATTCGCCTCCAACACACTATCACTACTATACTGCTACTACTACTACTAGTCACTTGAAAGGCACGTCAAAACGTAGATTGTTGCACTAATTGTCAAATTTAGATTGTTGTGTTCTGTTGAGATTGTTCTCATGTGATTTATGTTTTGTGACTGTCTTTTATTTCTAGTTGGAATATGTGGGGGGGGGGGATTAGGGCTTAATGGCGCGTCGACAACTTGGTCATTAGCGCCAACCTCAGTCACAGTGCAGTGGAATATGTGGCTGCAGGCCAGGGCCCCTTTAATAAATTTCTTTCCTTCCTCTCGTTGTCTACTTTAGGGCAGAAATTTTAAGAAGGGATTACTGCACTCAATAAAAATAAATAAAAACTGAGCTCAGTGGCCTAACAACGCTACAGGTTGCTCATGATTTGATGCAAGCATTAGTTTTCTACACTTAGTAAGAGTCTGGTGTTAGCCAGAATTGAATTAATGACAGTGATTATCTCTTCGAAAGTGCTTTTGGAAAACCTATGTGCAGCTTATTCTCGAATATGCCAGCCCAGTCTGGTCTCCATATCACCTGAAAGACATCAAACATATTGAATCTGTACAGCGTTCGTTCACGAAATATCTTCTGGGATACTACAATTTGTCTTATACGCAATGCATCTTAATGAAATAGGTCTCGAATCTCTCGAGCTGCGGCGATTGCACGCATATTTGTGCTTAACATTCTCCATCCTACGGGGATTTGTTGATTTTGACCCAAAGCTTTTCTTTGTGGTCCGTGGCAATGGCTATATTAGGGGACACACACTTAAACTCGTGGTTGCGCCTATAAAAAGAGACTGTAGAAATATTTTTTTCTCAAATCGTGTGGTGCACCCCTGGAACAGCTTATCATCGGAGGTGGTGGATTCTGCAAACTTTACGTATTTTTAGAGAACGTCTTAGAAAGGCCGATCTTGCAAGATTTTTAAAATGTTTAATATATGTTTTTGTTTTTAATCTTTTTTAATGTTTTTATGTAGATTACAATTGTTCATGTTTTAGTCATATAATTGGTTGTATGTATCTTATTTCTCTTTTATCTAATGTATGAGTATTATCCATTTAATGCTGGACAGGTGTTAGCGGAACCTAACAGTCACTTCCTGGTTTCTATTTTCCTCGGTATAGAAATAAATATCTTCACTTACTACTTACTTAAAACACCCCGAGTTCCATTTTCAAAAATATTCTCCGTTAAACTGTAAGAATAAGCCCACAAGTTAGTATACATATATGATATCATATCAAAAACCAAAACTGGTAAAAGGGGCTGCCAAGTTCCGAATGGTTCGGCCCTTCAAAGGAGTGATATCAACACACCAAAAGATTCGCCAAGTTATCGCACCGTTTAATAGTTCGAAGGTTAAATGAAAACAACATTGCTACTTTCGGTAGCAATGTTCAAGTTTTCCTTTAACGTCCAAAGTCTTAGTCGGTTGATATCACTCCTTAGTTGATATCATTCCTTTGAAGGGCCGAACCATTCGAAAATGGGCGGCCCCTTTTACCAGTTTTGGTTTTTGACGTGATATCACTCATTTTTTTTTAAATTATGCATTAGACTCACTCAGGATAATGGCCCAATGCTTGAACAAAATATTATCAAACATTGACTTGTTACCATATTTAGTAGCAGAGTCGTATTGTATTGTATTGTATTGTGTTGCATTGTATTCTAATGTAACTGTATAAACAATGAACACGAACCCTCATCACAAAACACAAAACAGGGTGATGAGTTAGGTTGTGATTAAGCTTGAGTCGTGTATATTAAATGAAGAGTCATGAAACTTGAGCGATGTAGTGAGGGCCATTGATTTAACAAGAAACAGTGTTGCCATATTCGTTAATTTCGCATCACGCATCACGCATCATGCGAATAAATTCATTTCATGGCTAATTCAAGAACAAGAAAGAACCTCGGGCTAATATTTTAGGAACTACGTCACAAGTAAAAATAGTTATGGTAAATCATGGTGTTCCCTGCTTACTTAGTCAGTGGAGTGTTCGGGTGTGATGCCGTTCATGGGTTACAACAGCCGTTTTTTTGTTAATGTATCTACGTTGACTACAAGCTTCTAATTTATTCCCATAGTGCATGCACATTTTAAAATTAAATGAGAGAAGCACGGGTGCACGGGTAGGTGCACCGGTAGCTGCGAGCACTGAGGCGTCAGATTCGATAGGTGTCCTGGTCCCCGGCTGTACATCTCTGGCTTCTTACAGACCCGGGTTCGATCCTGGCGAAAGGAAGTGTATATGTACGGGTTTTTCTCCGGTTGTTTCCCGCACGTTGCACGAGGGTTTCCTCCGGGTACTCCGGGTTCCTCCCTTCTGCTGCAAAAAAAACAACTGTTCCTGATGTGCCACTTGGGCCCTTAAAAGCTGTAAGCTTATTGGCGACAACGTCAATTATTATTATTATAATTATTAAAAAAATGTAAAAAGATTTACAGAAATTTACCAAAAACACCAAATTTTTAACGTCTCACAAACATTGGCTTGGAGTCTTTTAAAAAGACATTAATAACAGAGAGTATAAAATAAAAACAAATCGTACAATTCGAGGAAATAACAGAGGATTAATTGAACCAATTTAGAATAATTCGTATGGTAAGAAAGGATTAAACTTTTTAATTCCACACTACTTAAATAAACTTCCGAGAACCTTAAGAGAGGCAAACACATTCCACAAAGTTCAAAAAGAAGTTAAGAAATGGATTTTACAACATCATATAATTTTAGTTACCCTTTTTTATTATGTAATCCAATGGTAAAATATATATATTACTGACTATAAAATCATGTATTAAAATTTATTGAGTGTAAAATTTGTTATACTGTACGTTCCTTGCTTGCACATACAAGCTCATTTGAGCTTCGTTCCTGTACAAAACATTCTGTACGTTAAAGCAATAAATTATTATTATTAATTATTATTATTATTAAGCACCTTGAAAGTAGCCTATAGTAAATTAAAGCTACAGCTACAGCTAAAGGATGCACAAAATAAAAATACAATTGCTACTTTTCGAAGGAAATATTCAAGCAAAAAGCAGGTGAATGTCATTGTGAATGCCAAATTAAAAACATAAACAAACTACGGCGATGTTAAATACTAAAATCAAATCGTACAGGCCGCAGACTGACTATATAGAGCACTGAGTAGGGCGCCACTGACTACCTCCTATGATTACAGGTCTACCTCCAAACCTTCGTTCGTGTGAGTTAGTATCTGGTGCCATTATGTTGGAAGTCTTCCACATCCCACTAAGGTTCTGTTCTTAGTTTTTAATCTTCTGTACAGCGAAAGCTGGGTAGACTACAGCAATGACTTTGTTCGTCCGTCTGTCGCCTTTCTCAACTCCTGAACGGTAACAGATAGAGACAAACGGTTTTCGCCATTAGATTCAGCTTCCAAATATTAGTTAAGGTAATAAAAAAACCGTTCATACTTCCGGCTTTTTTTATTACTTTAAAGTATGAAGGGATATGGCCCGCAAGTGGCCGACAAGTGAGCCCATCTTCTACGGAACGGTACCAGATAGAGACAAACGGTATTCACCGTTAGATTCAGCGTCCAAAAATTAGTTAAAATGAATAAAAAAAATACCCCGGAAGTATGAAGTGGAAGCGACCCGTAAGTGTACAAAAGATCAGTTGCAATTAACTACCCCCGCTTGGTGTATTTATGTGTTTACAATTTTACTTTTTTGTGTTTACTTTTTTTCTTGAAAACAAAGGACAATTTCCATCAAAACGTTCCACTTTAGTGTCATTTTGCACATTTTAGCTGTTATCTACTTCTGTTTTAGGCGTTAACAATGGCATGACTTTGATAGCATCTAACAATGTTTATTGTTCAATCAATAGTCTTTTCTGTCATACTACTCAAATTTCATGACCCTTTGTACAGATTCGAGCTACGTTGCCAGATAACATCATAAGAGATAATGCTGTATTTCCATTCAGTAGAGACGATTTATATTTTTGGAGACGTTAAACTCATATTCTTGCTTCTTACCTGATGCTCAATAGGATAAGAGGGATTTTTTTTTGTGGTTTTCCTACCGATGTAATAAAAACGTCTGGTAATGAACACGGTAGAGGAAATCATTTCAATAAAATATGGAATTCATGTAACAAGGATTAACCAGAATTGATACTTCGAGGTTTGATACGCTCCCATCCAAAACCATGGCGCCTGAAGACGGAGGAACAATTTTGCTAGTTAATTCCAATCGTAAACACTTATGATCATTTTTCATGCTACAATCAACAATAGTTTCTCTTCCCGAAAATACTAGGGCTTGTTGAGGTCAGGCTTGAGCCTGCGACCTCTGGCACATGAGGTAGTAGTGCTAGTGATCAATGCCATCTTGCCCCACCCCAAATTGATGATGCAATTTTAGTGTTTACATAAATTGACAAATTTACATGTCAAACTACTCGCCACGTAACTTGATTTCTATCACTTCCGTCTCTAACGGAATGAAAAATACTGTATTATCAAGTGATATAAAGGAACCCTGTGAGTGTTCCCTTGGAACCAGTGCAAAACACTGCCGATTAGACAGGGACGTGGCATCCATGTTGAAAGGGTACGACCTCAAGAATTGTCTCTGACCTATGTAGTAATACTGGACTCTAAAAACCGACTCCCACGGCAATCGTATACAGTTGTCAAGGAATTAAACCACTTATTGTAAAGGTCACTCTACTTTCTAAATAAATATTGTAATAACTTCCCTGGGGGGGGGGGGGGGGGGGGGAGTTGTGTTCAAAAGGCAAAATGTTCGGGGGATATTGTCTGACCTGTAATTGGGGTGGGGGATATTTGTCAGCAATGAAATTCGTAAAAAAAAAGGTAGGTTTGCTAGTACTATAAGTTAGTCCAGCATTGAAATATACAGTCATATCAGTAGGTCCATTCTGTCTATGGATTTTCAAGACACTGCATCCGTTATGGCTCTGGATTACTTCCTATTTCGGCACTGCTGTTATTCATGGTACTTGTTCTGTGTTAGCTATGGTTTCATATGGACTGGACCTGTTACACTGGCTATTGTGTACTGGAGTATTTGTATAGGTGGGTATTGATGGACCTGTTACACTGGCCATTCATGGCACGCAATCAGTTCTGGCACTGGATGTCCGTGGAGATGGATCCCATTCGACACTGGATATTCATGGACTGAAATCTATTCTGGCTCCGGTTTCATTCCGGTACTGTCTATTCGTCACTACTGCACATATTCCATGCGAGAAGAATACACGCTACGGATGACTAGAAAACACAAGCTACGCAAGAGAACACAAAAAACATGAAATCCAATGTTAGAGGAAACATATACCCATAACATATGAGACATATGCGGCAGTAATGAAGAGGCTTGGCGTAAAAAAATATAACAAGAGTAAGCTACCCGAGAAAAAAGGGAAGAATGACGCATGACCAACGAAATGTGAGGTAAGACAGTAAAGGAAACATGCTAGCACAAAAGCAGAGAATCCATAAACGTGAGTAAACAATGGCAGTCACCACTGCTGTGCCCGATGGGGCCTTGGCTACGACAATGTAGCCTTCATAGTTGGTTCCGGAAGACATTGCAACACAAGCTCAGGTGGCAGGTTGATTGTTGTGTTCTGGAGTTCGTTGGTTGGAATAGTAGTCACGCCATCTAAATTAAATATAATTCCACTAGGCTTGCCACACCATACTTTTACTGTATGATTTTACCTGCTACTCTATTATAGTGTTGTATACCCCCGGTTTCATCTGATCCTGTACCTATAAAACAGAAACACGAGACTATGAGTAAGAGACAGAATACAAGACTCAAGTGACTGTGATGCAAGACATGATGTACATTTTCAGGTTACCACTTAAAAACTGCCACCATGGCTGGAACATGCAGACAGGAAGCAGAGCCACTGTAGCAGAGTTAGTAGAGCACCCAGATGGTAACTCGAAAGCCCTGCCTGCATGCTCAGCCGACCTTAGTAGCTTTCAACCCTTTCTCAGAGGTAAGCTGACGGTTCGTATGTCGTGACTTTCGTCACGGTCACTTGGCGTCTAGCCTGAGTGTAAATTAGCCTGATACGATTTTTTAATTGGGCTGCTTTATCTTGTGTTCTCGACAAGGTCAATCGGTATTTTTAATGTAAATTTGTTTTTTTCTGAAAAATTTGATAGCATCACACCCAGCCCACTACAATGCTGTTTTGTCTACAATTATTAATTAATTGTTAAATATTTAACAACTAGGGTGCGTATCAGAAGCTACTTCTGTGATTCTTCCTTGTCACATGTTTGATGCAATAAATTTATATTATTATTATTATTATTATTGTTATTATTATCGTTAAAACAACAACTGAATTATATTAGTAATATAAAACCTAAAAGTGTATTAGAATTTATAGATTATATGGTAATATAATACAAAAAATATTATACAAATAGACAGAGCAATATATAGTAAGGAAAAACAAAGTAGATTAAGATTAAAGTTATAAATATTTCAAATACCGAAATGGAGCAATAAATAAGGCCCTAAAAATTAAAAAAAATTTTATTCCACATATTTTTAAGAGATATTAGTGGGTAAAAGCATAAGTGAACTAAAACCGAAATTAAAAGACTGGCTTTTAAACAACAACAAAAATTCAGCAATTAAATTTAAATTTCTATTAAATACTGTTTTATACACTCATGTTCAATTCATAATGAAATTGGTGATTGTGTAATCTTGTGTAAACGTGGATCATAATGATGTAACATGGTGTAATTAGCAGGCTTAAATATATTTTTTCTCTTTATTCGCTTGTAAATAGGTGTATTTTATGTTTTATTTGTATGGCTGACTCGTACAAATAGACGACAACTTTGAGTCAAGTGAGCAAAAAACTATTATTATTATTATTATACTGACTACATACTTTATATTTAATTTAGGGTTAAACATCTTTTATTCGTGTTTTGTTAGGACTTTTAAATTTTCTTTTGTTAAAACTTTTCAAGATAACAAGTTTTGAGCAACGTGAATTGGCTCTTAATTGAAGCTATGAAAGTATCCTTGAGATTGTAATGACACTTGATTATGACCTAAACTCAAGTACAGTTTATGGTTTGCAGTTAAAACAGCAGGCCAGCCATTTATGACACCGTTAACGATGCGAAACTTGAATTAGGCCATAGGATAGTCTCCTTTTCTTAGGAACCTCTTACACAACACGGAAATTTAATGTCGTTTCGTTTACGTGCCAAATATGGGATGTAGAGGAAATTTATCCGTAGGAGTGATCCTGTAGTGTTCCCTCAGAAGACTCACATTTTAACATAAGCTGTATTACTTTATGCTCGTTGCTTATTCTTAAAGAGCATCAACTTTTTTTTGTTCGTTGCTTATAATTCTGTTCAATTTTTTTTACGTGTTCCTTCGGAAAACTCGAATATTAACAGAAGCCGTATTACTTCACGCTCATTGCTTATTCTTACGAGAATCACATCTTTTTTCATAGTGTTCCCTCAGAAGACTCCAACACTAACTGAAGCTGTAGGCCTATTATTTAATGTTTGTTGCTTATTTTTATATGAAAATTACTGTTTTTATGAGTGTTACCTCAGTAGACAAAAATATTAATAGAAGTTGTATTACTTACTTTCTGTTCGTGTTTTTTTTATTCTTACGAGAATCACTTTTTTCTAGTGTTCCCCTAAGACTCAATTATTAACAGAAGTCGTATAAGTACTTTCCGTTCGTTGCTTACGCTTACGAGAATTACTTTTTTTTCGTAGCGTACCCACAGAAGACTAGTATATTAACAGAAGCCATAATATGTTCTGTTCGTTGCTTACTCTTACGAGAAGTTTTTTTTTACAGTAGACCTCAAAAGACTTAAATATTAACAGAAGCTGTGTTATATACCTCCCGTTCATTGCGTACTCTTCAATAATGACTTATTTTTCATAGTGTAACCTTAGGAAACTCGAATATTAACAGAATCTGTTTTACTTTTTGTTCGTTGCTTAGACAGGGAACATGTACAAATGTTCCCAGGGAACATGTACATGTATTGTTGGCACCGAGTAATTTCATTAATAAATTAATGACCTTGGTATCGAAATATTAGTGTTTTATTCTTGTCGTATGTGCTGTTGGCACCACTGTCTTTTATGAACAGTGCTGCACAAACCATTTCTGAGTTATTCCATTGTTATGTAGCCTAATTCCTGTATTTGGCTGGAAGGAACCATTTTGATGTCACTTCAGTCATTTCGTCGTATTTTATCTCATTTTCACGTCCATCCAACAATGCGGTGCGAAATAACTATAGGGTAATGATAAAAAACCGCGAGCGTTCGTACAACAATGCTCAAAGGGTGAATAGCGTCTTCGGGCTGGTTGCACGAACGCCTGAGGTTCTCGGTCACTATCCGACATAATGTCCGTTTGAGTAACAATTATAGATCGTGCGAGTTCAAAAGTGAGATGTCATGAAACTGTGACAGTACAGTTGCATGCATTATGGATGCTCTGGTGTTCCAGTTCCTTTTGTTTGTTCCCGTTCCTGTCCGAAGGGGCAATACGGAATTAAGCCGAAGAGCGCAAGCAAGAGCATTTTTGGTTTTTGGTGAAGGGGCAGTTTTTCAGTTCGCTTGTTTGCTGAAGGAGAACTTCGGCATCGAGCAACAATACTTCAACAATATCGGTTCAAACGACATACTAAGAGCCCGATGTTGTCTGATGTCTCAATTTCTAATTTCCCTTGTTCATCGAAAGGGTATTGTAGAATCAAGCAAGAAGCGCACTATACCACAAGCAAAGTCAATACAGTTGTGCGCACACCACCGCTTTCCAGAGTAGGCACCAGTAGTATGATTCGACAGTACATGTTATCGAATTACTGGTAGCATTAATAAATACAAGAAAGTTGTATTAGCCATTAATTACCTGGGGGGAGGGGATGAAGAGATTTAAAAAAAATCGTAGGCCTAACCTGAACTTTTCCTGAAAACGTTATCCTAAAAATAAAGCAGTTTATTGGGGGAAGGGGACCAAATCTCTAGCCCCTCGCGGCAAAAAACATAAACATCCAGTTACTAATTAAAACCAGTGATGGGCGCAAGTCAATTCCGGACATGGAATCAATTGATCAAATTACACTTTAATTCTACCTTGGACAATTCCAGGTTATGAATTCATGGAATTCATTTTCGCTTTCAACTTCGCTTTCAATTTCGAAAATTCAATTTCGCTTGACTTGATTTGGACTTGACTTGGGTATTTGCCAAGTTATAAACTGAGTTGGTAGGAATAGACTTGATGACCAGCAATTTAGCCTATCTTGCGATCAGGTTGACTTGACTTGCCAAGTCATTCATTGGATTGGCATTGCCTAGATTTGATGGAATTTTTATTTAACTAAAATTTCCTTGTTTTGACCTGATTTGATTGAACGTGAAAATCGACAAAATACAAATCAATTTACAAAGTTTAATCTCCAAAATTCACCAAAATCTTCTAAATTTTCGGCAACACCGTTAATTTCGTCAGAATGTGTTTGAAATCATGCTGGACTTAGGCTGAATTGAATGGAATTAGCCAAAATATTTCCAGAATCAACCAGAAATTGACTGGAACTAAGACTGGATCAACAGTAAGTCAGTGAATTGGAATTGACTCGTGACTCATGAAATTGAATTGGAATTGATTTGGAATGTAATTGCTTATCAACGGTGTTTAGGTAGAAATGGATTTGACTTGACTTGCTGTTTACTTGATGTCTAGGTAATTGACTCAAATCCATTGAAATGGTAAATGACAAAACATTTAACTAAAATAATATATAATAATAATAATAATAATAATGATAATAATAATAATAATTTATTGCAAAATAGTTACAATCGTAACCCTCGAAACTGCATTGCTACAGTTTGTGTGAGTTTTAAAAAACAATAATCAAGAAAACAATTTTAAATTAAACTTCCAAACATACACCCCACATGAGTCAGTTACAACAATAATACACTTATACATTATGAATAACACTTATACACTTATTTTTTATATTTCAAGTAACATTATGTACATTATTTGTTTATAATTTATCATCAAGGAAGAAGACGTCTTTTATACTTTTCTTGAACTGCCCTTTATTTGAACAATTTAGTAGTTCTTTTGGAATTTCATTAAAAATATTTGGTATAAAATATTGTCGGCTTCTCTTCCCGTAATTATTTTTCCAAGCTGGCAGTTTATAAATATTTTTTACAGTTCTTATTTCACCCAATTTGCATGTTTTGGACTTAAATTTATTATCAAAATAATACTTTGTTAGTGGAAACATACTAATTAATAATAATAATATATAGAGACGATGCTCGAGGCATCCACCCACCCAAATTTCCCGACGGCAGATGTTAAGTGGAAGAAGTACCACCATTATTACAGTAGTTTTTTGCCGCATGAGGGAGGAAACCGGAGTACCCGGAGGAAACCCTCGTGCAACGGGTGGGAAACAACCGGAGAAAAACCCGTACATATACACTTCCCATCGCCAGGATCGAACCCGGGTCTGTACGAAGCCAGAGACGTACACTGGGACCAGGACGCCTATCGAATCTGACGCCCCAGTACTCGCAACTACCCGTGCACCACCTTTTGCAACTCCTTTTCCTGCAAGAATATTAGTTTATTACACTTCAGTAGTCTTCGTTAGTATAAAGCAGTGTCATGTGACGTCATATTGGCTACAAGAGAGATAGCTGCAAGGGGCACTAGATTAAAATGGAGGGTTAAACAACGTCACTTCTAGTCAAGGCAGTGCTTTGAGAGCGGATTTCATAGGCTTAAAAAAAACGTTGTTTTTTCAAAATCCTTATGCTGCTAGGTTGTAATTGGAAAATAAAGATTCCACTTGCTTAAAAATGTCAGCAACTGCCAACAAATCGACAAAAATCGTGCATTATAGGCCTAAGAAATCCACTCTTAACAGCATTGTCCTCAGTAAGACGCCCTTCTTTTCCCCCTCCAGTGACCCTTACAGCTATCCCAGTTACTGGCTCCAGCATAGAGTTATATACAATAATACAACGTTGTGTTACTGCCCTTTTAGCAGAAAAACTCTGAATCCCACCTCGTTAACGCACAACTGCTACCAGCAGCAGGCAAACTCCAAAGAACTTAATAAATGCTCACTTTTGTTTTGTCACTGGTGTATTCCGGCGCAAATTAACTTAACCCAAGAAACCGAGTCTGTGGAACGTGTTTCTACCAGTAAGAAGTAGTATATAGTGACTTTAGCATTTTGCTTTACGGAGCGATATTTCAAAAGCAGCCTGCCTCACTACTGAATCAAGTGAGGGAATTGAAAAGTTTTTTGAATGGGACTAATACACTTTTACATGAATTTACTAGTTGTGCCTTTTGAATAGGTTCAAAAACAGACTCTCTTACTAAAGCTTAAAAGGGATTATCCAGTTTGTACATTCTGAATAAAAGTGCCTTCGTAAAAAACTCTCTTAAAGAACCTCAAGGAGCATTTTTCCTTTTAAGAGGCACATTCAGAAAGCAACTGTCCGAAAAAAGAATTTGCTGTCAATGCATTTTGCCTTTAAGAGCACTTTCAAGAGCACATTTTTTACCTCTTCAGAAGCAGATTATTTCGGCACTTTCAGAAGCAGATTACCACACCAATTTCAGAAGTAGATTCCCCACTACTTTCAAAGCAAGTTATCTCACAACTTTCAGAAGCAGATTACCTTACCACACTATCAGATGTATAGACTATCTCACCAAACAATAGGAAATACTGGGTGGCCAATTAAAAGTGATGTAGTGTGATGGCTCAAATGCTCCTGACCAAAGAACCATGAACCTTGGAGGGTTTAATGATGGAAGGCATGATATGATATTAAGATCAAGATCCGATTGAAATGATATCATCACATTCTAGTGGGTGTGAATATGTACTACAATCAGTAGAAGTTTGTTAGGGAAAACATATTTATTACCAATAAAAAACTAAATAAAAAGCAACATAAATCAGCCCAATGCGAGAATTATGTCACATGTAAAACGGCTATTGAGGCTCCTGAATGGTATCTAACCAACACACCGAAAGGAAACATTGTGTACCAGTCAGGGGTTCAACATGGGCATTTTTCATGTGACGTAATTCCTAAAGCTGTTCTATGATTTTCGCTCCTGGTCTTTACAATTTCATTCTTACAAATTTCTGATGTATTCTAGGATGTATGACTCAATTTAAGAAGCACACTGCAACGAACATGAGCATATTTGGCAATGTCATTTATTTGTTCTTCAATAAGTGACCTCCTCAATGAATTTGAAAAAAAAATGAAAAATATTGAAAGAAATGATTTCCCTGATCGAACAGCAGGCCCACAACAGTCATTCACTCGAAGGAGAATTTAATTTTCGGCAAATATTCTTGTCTCGTTCACAATAAAACAGTTAAGAACACTAAAATGGCTTGTTCAACAACTTGCCACCAACTTGCCACCACTTTTTTCTTTCTTCTGGCCTCCTCACCTCTTTAAGTCTCATGACAGATTGTTTAGAAGAAGAATTCAGAAATCGAGCTGAATCACTATAATATGAAAGATGTGCATTTTAATTCTTTGCAAGTTAAGAAGCTGACTAGTGATCCAATGAATGTATTGTGTTAAAATTAAACAAAAGTGTCTTTGCATAGTACTACAAATTGTATCAGAATTAGGGGCTATTATAGTACGTACAAAGGAATTAAGATATAGCGCCTTTAAATAGTAAACCGACTGGTCTAATGATTGGAATAAAGGGGTAGAATGCAGTTGTGGACCAATCAAATATGTTAAATACTGTACAGAGTTGGAGAGCAGACTATAAATCGTAACAAATCATGCTTGTGTTGATTCTTTAGAAGCAGAATGCTTTACAAACTTGTGGACTGCACTAGGTATTTTGATTCTGTAGTGGGCAAGTTTAGAAGAAAACCAGACATGTTGCACCACTCAACAGAAAAGCATAAAAAAGAAATCCCGGAAACCACAGCCAACCTGGCTTTCTAAACAGCCATGTTTGTTATACGGCCTCGAAGTCGTTTCAAAACTATGTCAACCTTAAAGGATCTAGGGGAGTTTTCAAAAACTAACCAAGTGTCGTTTCTTAACGACTACAAACGATCGACTTTGAAGATCAGCAAACAGTAAAACCCGAACAACACCACAAAAGCAACAAACAACAAAGAGGGATGGACCCATCAAACGGAAAGTTGCAACGACAACCGCTTGACGACGAAGACGACGACGACATTCTTTTTCGTTTTGCTGTCCTGTCTCGTTTCTCCCTGCATTGATTCTGGCCATTATTCGCCTTTTCCCAAACCTGCCCAATGCTTTCTCATTTGGTCCCGACAAGTAACGACACTATGGAGATTGGATTTGGTCGGCAGAACATCTTGTCGTTGACCCCCGGTTTGGGCAATCAAATCCAAATCGAAGGTTTAAATCACCAGCGGAAGACAGTCTCCCTCCTCTGCCCTCCCCTCTCCTCCCTCCTTTTTTCATTCACTTACACAAACACAGAGACATTGGCCTCAAAAGATAAAGAAAAAAGGAAGGGGAGAAAAAGAAAATTGATACTAGATTCCAATTTGGTAAAGTTTCCCGTCTTCGTAAACTTTATCAACCGGTCTAGTTGCAAGAGCCGTGAATATTATGCAAATGTCGAAGAAGTATATGAAGAAATAAAAAAATAATAATTTCAAAAATTGGTTCGCATTAATCGAATCCTCCTTATATGGGAATGTAAATGAGCCCATGAAATTAATTGGAATTTTCCAATTCGCTATGACCGACCAGACGTCGCGATGTCCTCTGAAATTAAAATATAGGAAGCCGGTTAAAAAGGTCTTGTAAACATGAACGTTGGGAAAACTGAACTATGAAGATATCATCATCAGTGAATTTTTCCATTTCTCTCCCAGCAATATGGTTTCAAAAAAAGGTTAGAAATGTCAGCTTTTTAAAATCCTATTTCAGTTTATTTTATCGACATTTTGTTACTTTGCATTGGTCTGAAATTTTAAAATGTTGATATTCAGTGACATTTATGAGAAAAGTTTTGCATTGTTGACAAAGTGTGAAAGGGAGGGTTGAATATTCGACTTCACAGCTGCGGTCCTATTAGCCTACGCTAACACGCAAAAGACTACGTGCACGACGAAACGCAAGCTTCACAATGGTTAGCGGGAATCCGATAGAAAAGATCAAAGAACTCGGTGATGGACTTATCTCCGAAACAAATTAAGGGGATTCGAGATGTAATCACGTCCAGACCTAATTAAAAAAGGTCCTTCCAGAGCAGGGATGACGAACTTTTTTAACATACGTGCCAGTAAAGCAAAAATTAGCATTAAAATCATGCAGTGTGTGCCACATCAGTGCGATTTCTGTTCTTGCTTCCCAGATGCAAATTTTTCGATGCATGGTTAGTACATGTGTACCTTCATTTTGATGCGTGCTTCACTTCTGTCGTCCAGGAGGTGATTGCGTGTGGTCGAATAGATAGTATTCATGTGTGAGTCTACTTGTTAACAATCGTAGCTGGACTCATGTCACTAATAATGCAAATGCCAACTTTTTCATGGCAGCAAAGTTACAAATAACTTCGTTCCAATAAGTTGATCTGTATTTGGCAGTATTTTCCTTGTAGCCCATTTGCTGTATACAGCCTGCTAACAATAACTCTGTCAATGCCATAAGTATATTCTATTAAGTAAAGAGAAGGGGTGGAAAGCAAGTTAAAGTTGCCTTGCTATAAGTTCTTACACGTGCGTTTATTTGTAAGGAAAAAATACGTTATCGTGCTTTAATTTTTCGAAAAGATCACGTGCCACTAGAAGAGCCCCTGCATGCTATAGGTTTGCCACCCCGGTTCTAGAGTATGTCCTGGCACCGAAGAGGGTAACCAGAAATTTATGTGTGTCTGTGTTGGTCTGTGCATATGTCAGTGTGCTTGTCGATTAAAACTTGGGACATATGCTTCGATTTCCTTCAATTTTGAAACGAAGTTAGGCATTAACAGTAAAATTTAGTTTGCTAATGAACGTAATGTTCACATTTGCACACGTCTGATATTCAGTAGTGATCCCATATTAAAACACCCTTTGATCCATTATTTGATAGCGACCGAGTAACCCATGTTAAACCAACGTTTATTGCAGTGACATTCTCGTCATACGTGCTGCTGCACCCGAACCTCTTTCTGTTCTTCCCGGAAGGTCTGCAAAAGTTCTCGTTCATGAGCTCTGGAAATGAAATCTGTTTAGTTTTCGACAAAAACGCTAAAACAAGAAAAATGCATCAGAAAATAAGAAAAAATATGAAAAATGCATCAGAAAGTTAAAAAAAATGCATCAAAAAACAAGAAAAAACAAGAAAAATGTATCAGGAAATAAGAAAAAATAAGAAAAAATGCATCAGAAAATAACAAAAAATAGTAAAAATGCATCAGAAAATAACAAAAAATAAGAAAAATGCATCAGAAAATAACAAAAAATAAGAAAAACTGCATCAGAAAATAAGAAAAAATGCATCAAAAAACAACAAAACACCAGAAAAATGCATCAGGAAATAAGAAAAAATAAGAAAAAAATGCATCAGAAATGGACACTAACCATCCAACCAACTGAAGGCAACCTAATTATCATTGTAATGAAAGAATAATTTTTTTTTTTGCAAAGTTCGCATCATCATTCAAACTACGAATTAAAAATTAAAACACTGGCGCACCAACATATTACATCTTGACAGCGTAGATGATATTACACAACATATGACTGCAGGTGTACAAAAAAATATGACGAACCTCATGTTGGCAGGCAAGAGCATTGCTTTAGAACAGTTCACATTGTTGCTGACTCAGCACACAAGACGAGGATGAAAACGAAGATGGTAAAATTTCGAAGCAAATTGTAAACTTGGCCTCATTATTCAAGCCAACACTACAAAAAAAAAGAGTAAAAACATAGGAGCACCATCCCTGTTACACACTGACGTAGTAGAGGAGTGTGCAGGAATAGAAAATGATGCAATAGGTGACTGCAGACGAAAAAAATTGTGAAGAAAATAACTTGTTTTGACTTTTTTTTACGCGTAGCAATATTGCAATCTTCGGCTTTATCCTCATCTTGTGTGGTGAGCCATCAGCATGAACGTTCCTAAAAAAACATCTACTAACAAATTTCTTCAAACTACAAATACCAATGTACTTACTTATCTAGCAGAGTGGTCTGTACGGGTTCTGTTGGACCCATTGATGCTAACAAAGGCCGGACGTGATACTGTTATAAATGACTGCTTATACATCAAATTATTTACTATTGTTGAGTAAAATAATCGTTCATCAGTTCTGTTGTCGCGTGTGTGTTGTCTATAAAAAGTTTATGGGGGAAATGTGTAGATGCTAACCCTTACTTTTTGTACTAACCCTAATATATGCCTGCAAACTGAATTATGCTTAGAGGTAGCTCAATGGATTTGAAGTTTTCCATTGAAAACACATGCACGGTATGCGTGGTGTATTATATACTATAATGAGAAATGAGTATCTTTATGCGTACATAATTAGTTTTACACTATACATGATGCTTACGAATTTAATTATTCATGTTTCAGATAGTATCGGGCAAAGAAGTGTCATAATACTCGTAAAGACTGAAATTTAGATGTAGGGTTTCCCTGTGGATTAAATTAAAGGGAGTAAATTGCCATCTTATCTATATAGATAGTGCTACAACACTTCTTTTTTCACCAAAACAAAAACAGTGCATGAGAGTGCTAAACTAACTGTTGACAGTGTTTTGATGTATTGGAATAAAGCATGACTTCCTACAACAGAAACGCGTAATGCTATTAAACAGCTGGAGAAGCTTGTCGAGAGTGATACCAGAAACTCCAGAAAACACGAAAAGGCGTAAACAAAGTCAATAACAGCATGAAGAAACCTTTGTTAATGACAGGAAGAAGTTGTAGGACATTGTACATGAAAATGCCTTTCCGATAATCAAAATAAATTAAGACAAGCAGCAACGAGATATACAACAAGGATGTATGTTGTCGGTGGACAAATCCTGGTTAAAAAAGAGGAAAAGTAAACAGTATGAATCAAATGAAGTACACTCTTCAAGTAGCCTAAGAATGAACGCTGATAAAGACAAAAGACAAGTCTTTATTTTTTGACTTTATCAGCGTTCCCTCTGGGTTACTTGATGATGAGTGTGCTTCATTTGATCTTCATGAAGTACATACAGAGAGTAGAGGTTAGCACTTACACATTTCAAAATTCAATTTTTTTCTGAACAACTCAATATAATTCACGGGTCAGTTCATTGCAGTAGACGATAATAACAATATGTTCAATATTTGCAATGCTTATAAAATCACTCCTAATTTCGCCAAGCATCTTTGTGTATTCGCACATTTATACACTATTATATGGTCAAATTATTAGCAATCATTAGTCATCAATGAGAAAAATTTACGAAGATATCCAATGAGATGCAGTGTATGTGGATCCACTTAGAGAAAGCGAATCCATGGTAATGATTTAATAGTGCTGATGGATGGAAACACATAAACACACATATTTCTAATCACTCATATGGAGTCTACATAATAATAACTCATTAAATCAACTCATTATTACTACATCTCATTGTTTTATTCGAACATTCTGCTCTCATTTCAAGGGAAAAGCATCCAACTTTGCAAATGAGACGTTACATTTAATTGAGAAAACAGCTACAACATTTTAAAATCACAATAAATATTTGAAATGATTATGGCCACAATTATATTCAGTCAGTTAATGTAAATCATGATTACGTTCGGGGAAAGCAGAAATTCTTAAGTCCACTTATTTTTTAAATAATGATTTACAACGAGAATTAATTAAATAATAACTTAAGGTTCAATGATGATTGTGTTAAACGAGAATATAATTTATACAATATCATTACCGGAAAGGTACTGCTGATGTCGGGTCTACACAACAACGGCATATAAGAAAGTAGCCTTCTATAGAATAACTAATTGACAGTATAGGCTAAGAGGGATTTTGACCAACAATTGATCAACATTAACCTTTTAGTAAAAGTAAATCGGAAATAATCCACCACGAAAATAAGGGAAAAGGTATACGTGCAGAAAGCCACCACCTAGGGATGTCTGTGTATCTAGCACTCAGAATGAAAGCACAATGAAATTTCTTTTAACGAAACAAACAAGTCACGTGCGTCCTTAATATTGAGTAAAAATTTGGTACGTACTCATGCACCTGGGAGCAAGCGACAGAGTATGATGACGTCAAAGCCGCTAGATGG
>JAHWFP010159868.1:117950-172564 GCA_023313725.1 Lithobius niger | reverse complement strand
TAAGATATTCTCTCACTAACAAAATAACATAAGCCAAAACAAATCGAATTAACGTCGTTTTCAACTCCTACGGTTATTTCTGGATGGGGAGGGACATTTTGCTAGGATACCTGTTACAAGCCACAATCGACATGCACACGAGTGTGTCTGAAAACCCTTCTCATCCTGAATACACAGGGGGTGGGCCGAGGTCAGGATTCAACCTGCACCATTGGCATATAAGACAATCATGAGATCCATCAAGTCTGCACCCTGACCCCCTCAAAAAAGTGATAGGAGCAAATACTTAGTGGCCGAAAAGTCCTGACTGATCTATACAAGCGTTACTTTGCTTCAGTTGACGTTGGTTAAAAAAATAAAATAAAATAAAGCAGGAAACCAAACTTAACATTTTTACCGTTCCTGTATGGCACTATTGATCGGTACGGTCTACTTTCTCATTTTAGTATTAATTTGCGAAAGTAGGATAGCTAGAATTACAAATGAGGAGAAGAATTAACGCAGAGCACACGCCTTAGGCAAATGAATGGGCAAAAAAAAAAAAAATCGGTATTTATTTTCGCAACACCTTCATCAGACAGCAATGAGCCGACTGAGTTTCGTATCGCGAGTAATGTATTTCAACTAAGACATTATATTCTTTATAGCCTTACATTCGCCTTTTAAACCAGAGTCGACTAGATACGTAAGGCCCAACTATGGGCAACAATGTAGTTTGGACACTAACGTTGCCTCCTCAGCACTGCCATCTACTGACGGAAAGCGGAACTACGACTTGACAGTCAGCAGTACAGCGATGGCATTTAGTGGTACCTCCCTTTGCAGATTGTGGACTAATCCATTCTGTCTCCTTACTATCGCTACCATACGAACTAAATGCGGTGATCGTAGGCTAGTACTGGGTTCTCGTGGAATGGACTTATTTAAGCATAACCATCAAAATTACATCACAGTATTATCTAAAAATAGAAACAGAAAACGATCAAGGCATCGGTCCAAGCTAGACGCTGATTGCACTTACCCTACCGTGCAATAATTAAAATTGTTGGCACCGACCCTATTACACAAAGAATTAAAATAGAAGTGAGAGCCGATGCGAAATTGGTTCATTTTGAGCAGATCATGAATTGAGCAGAGGAAGCTATCCAGAAGTTGATCATTCTCTCAGTGAAGAAACGGGGAAGAACGCCTGCAATCGAAGTTCATGCCGTGTGGTACTCTCAGTAAAAAGGGGAGGAGCAGTACTGAAGCTGAGAAATCTGGGGACCCCCTCCAAGAAAAAAATCTGGGGACCCCTATTTGTACGGTATTGGCACCAGCTATTTGCTGTAGGCTACATTATAACCATTTTCAAAGAAAACTGGAGCTTGCTTAAAATTTGTGCTCGGTATTTTTAATTTTGTTTTTGTTTTTCCTGGGATGGGGGGGGGGGGGGAAGAGTAAAGATAAATTTTGGCTTGGCCGTGTATTACTTTAAATTCTAGTTGTGTCAACATGTTTTTAATAAATCAAAGAATTTCAAAGAAAAAATCAAAGAAAAAATCAAAGAAAAAATCAAATTTGAAGTTCAAATTGGCGTCTAAGGCCGTCGGACGCTTGAGCTCGCACAGCCAACAGAGATATCTCAATCGGCTGCGAGTCGAAATCGAAAAGTGACATTTGTCGGCATTAATTTCTGCACGTTCCAGCAAAACATTAGCGGTCTCCGTGTGATGTTTTGGTGATGCACTAATTACATTCTTGTATCGGATGTACGTAACGTATTCTTACCGCAATTCTTGTGTTTAGTAATTATGTAAGTGATCCAAAAGTAAAACATGTATGTCAAAATGGATGTATTTGCCATTTAATTATTTTTTCAACACAAACAATAATTTTGTTATTTTCTTTTTTTTTTCATCTTGGTAGGTGTGGTTTGTAGGAACTATGGACACAAATTGTTATTTTTTTTTGTTCAGCTCAAACATAAGACAACTTTGCGATGACTTCTTAAGAGAAATCGACTAGCGCTGCAGTCAGCTTGGCTGGCCAACATGAAAGAGTCTACCACTACGTTTTGTAGAGAAGAGAATGGATGGAGGATCATTTTGTTTTTAAAGCGTACTATTAAAAATAACTGCTGGCAACTGAATGAATACACGTAGATTTTCCGTACGTCAGGCAAGCATATGTTTGGCTCGAGCTAACAGCTTGGTGTCTAATCGTTTGAAAAATTCGGTAACTGAAAACTGAAATTTTTCTTCTGCAAGTTTGGAAATTTAGGCCCCTCGTTTGAGTGCCCCCGCCTCTCCAAGGCGGGGGTTGCGGGGGCTACAACTACGGCCCTGCGGAGGGGGAGGCAAGTTGTTAAAAACAAGATTGAGAAAACCTTTCAAGAACCTTAAGAGTCAAAATAGGGTCATTATAGAAAACTATCCTTAAGGTTTGTCCGCCTAATTTATGGTGATTTCATTTAATTAATCGAACAGTGTTCTTTGAATTATTGCCTTTATTTGGAACATCGTAGTTAAGCCAACACATGGTTTGATTTGTTGTCTTTTCTTTTATGCCTAACGAATTACCGCGTTGAATTAGTCGTATATTAATTTATTCATTAACTATTTACTTCAGGTATCATAGAAGTGGTTAATAATACAGTATTCAGCTGAAATAAAGTGTTTGCTCCTGATATGAAATACAGTATTCGGTTGTAATTTGCACTATGATTGCGATACAGCTATACGACAAATAATGCCTTCTGCTACGTCTGTTTGGAATTGTTTCACTGATTTTAAAGATTTTTTTAAGGCAGCCTTGGCCTGTATCCTGTTTCAGGATTATTTGCATCAATATGATTTCAGTTTTGGGATATGTGCGAGGGAGGATCCAATTAGAAAAGCCAGTGCTTTTCTACGGTGTGATTTGAATAGCAGGGTAACGCCAACTCAGTGCAAACAAAATGGCAACGCTGCGATTCTTCAAAAACTGAAACCTCCTCCTCACATATCCACAAAATTGTATCAAATATGTAAACTTTGTGCTATTACACCTTCATTTTGGCATGTCCAAGTTCGTGGGTTTTCCGCTTTGATTCCTCCAGCTAAATTGTCCTTCTCATCGTCGTGGTTTCGTGCTTCCTATAAGCAAAAACAACAACAACAAATCCTTACTTTATTTAATGGCATTTAAAATAAAAAGAAAAATCACGATGTTATAGCCTCGGCATTATAGTCGAGAAGCACAGAGATGTCAACTAAGTCCTAGTAGAAATCTAAAAATCATTGATGTGTAAACTTTCAACATTGTTAAAGTAATTAAAATTTCGTTGTTTTTGTAAAGATAAACCAACACATCAGCACGGTTTTAAATAAAAATACACCAACAATGGAACGTCAGTTATTTTTATGCGACGTTGCGAAGTTGCTATACGGGTATTCTCTTTATCAACTAAAAATAAACTCTAATTAAAAATCCAATTCTAGTTTAATTCACACGTCTCTTTATAGCAGCGCTGTCGTCATGATTGAAAACGTCTGCAGCGCCGTGTTACTCCCAACGGATGAAAAAGTCGATTGCTTTTTCCGCCATCTTGGATTACGAACAGCGCTCCGACACTTGCTCGTTGGCGAGTTTCGATTTCCAATAGCGGCCCTTTCATAATGTGTTTGCACAAGGCTACGACAATCACTCCAGCCCTCTTAATTTCGAATGTAAATGACACGTCGGGTTGATCGGCGCGAAAAAGAAAACTATCGCTGTTTTGACAGTCTCAAGGCTCAAAATATAAGTCGTTTGGTTTTCGGAATGTGTGGCACTGGTGGCGTAGCCTAGCGGAAAATCAATGAACTAAGCACGGTAGAGAAGACGCCGCTGCCGTTCTATGTGAGATCCGGCCTCCCTCTGTTCCCCATCCATTCTGTTACTTATTGTTTGGGAAAAAATAGCCGTTCTAAACAAACAAAAGCTGACGTTACTGTACCGTGTTCGTTTAATCCCCTACCTTATCAATGGTGTTTGCAGAAGCAAAGAGCGAGAAGAACGACATCTAATGTGGAAATTGGCAAACACCAAGAAAGAGTAATGGAGACACGAATAAACTAACTATAGATCTGCCAGGTTGTTGGCTGCTGTTGTTGTTTTCTAATTTTGGGGGAACAAACGTAAAATGAATTGTTCCTTCTTTGAAAAATAGAAGAGAGACAACAATGAGCTAACATGTGCACACACAAGGTAGTTGTTACACCAACTGAGGACATAAGTCCGTCTCTCCAGGTTACCCAAACAGCATTTAATAAAATTCAAGGTTTCCATTTTCTTCGTCTTGGAACTTGGAGACAATTTTCAAGAGAAAAATTTAATAAAATTACAGGAAAAACGCAATAGCAGAACAGCGAGAATCATATATTAAAAATATTTAAGCTTCGGTATACCATAACGATGACACGACCGGGACACGAACCGACGAATTCCGGATCGCAACTCTGACACTCTTATCATCTTAGCCATCTCTTCAAGGCTTAATCAGCAATTTGTGTATGTTTATTTACAACAAAACAGGCAGAAAATGGACAACACCAACCCAATTTACTATAATAACAGTGTCAATTGACATACAGCTGTAGGTTTGCCGCACTCCTAGCCGAAGCTACAGCGCCAGAAGGTACAGAATTTTGCTAGGTATTTCCAATCGGAAATTACTAGGATATTTTACATGCCACATTCGACATGAGCACGAGGCATCACAGGGCCCTTCTCTTCCCGTAAATGCCAGGGGTGGCTGAGGTCAGAATCGAACCTGGAACCTCTTGCACATGAAATGGTCTTGCTAACCATTAGGTTACCCTGCCCCATAATTAACATACAGCGGCATAAAACCAGAAACTGCCCAACATTCTGATAAAAATATTTATAATTACACTGGAGCAAGTCACAGATTTGTATCCATTTTGCCATTTGCCAGTAGGCAAAGGTTCATTGCCCTGCTTCCATTGCAGATAATCACAAAACTTTTTCCACAAGGGTACAATTTTCAGCATAAAGAACCCAGATTTTATATCAGCTGGAGATATGGTTGGTAATGTTCGAGTGTTATACCGCAACAGAATTAAATGGTTTTTTTTTTTTTTTTGGAGGGGGAGGAAGTTCCACCATTTTTGTGCCCGTTCTTAAGTTTTCTCGTTTATCTTTGCGTTTCACCAAAATGCCGTAAATGGAAATCAGTACGTTTCTTAAAGTGGGTAGGTTTAAGTTTGTTGCCTGGTAATTACGACGGTTAAGAGATAACAGCCAGTAAAAGTCACGAAAAAGTCAGTAAACTTATTTGTTTTACTTCTACACTGTTCACGTTTCAGGGAAATTTAGTTCATCTTTCAGCCGTCGCTTGAATGGGCCTGTTATTTAGTGTAGCACAACTATTCAAACACTAGCCACCACACCAAAAACAACCACCTGTTATTCTGTGCTAACTTAAACCATTAAGAGTTGATTTATGCAATGATCGCATCAAATCAGCAAGCCATCTCATATAGGACCGTGCACGCATGTGTTTTTTTTAGCGCGCATTGACGTTAGCAATCAGTGCACACATGACCATGAAGTAACACCAGTACGCATTCGGCGCAACCCAGTTTGCTAACCCCGTGCACAAAAAATTATACTTAGAAACCAATAAGGCGATTTTGCTTTTTTCGCCTACCTCGTGTACAAAAAATATATTTTCAAACCAATGCGACGATATTGGGTACATTCTTTGCAGATTAACTAAAAAATTAGGATAAGTTCATTAATTACGTCTCAATAAGTCTTCAATCATTTCTTCAGCAGCGTTTCAGATTTCAGAACAGGTCTTTACTCCCCCAATAAACAATTCCATGTCTATTCCTCGAAATTGGACGCCATTTTCTGTAACTCTTTTGCGATAAACGACGGATGTGTGCACCACTCAAGTCACACAAGGTACTGAGAGACGTAGGTGCGTTTGCGTTGACGGGGGGAAGTGCGGTGCAAAACGAACGCACGATGGACGTTCGGTAACGCAACGTCGACGCAGGTATGTGTGCAGTACCCAACAGATGTCACGTAAACCACATCACAAATGCGCGTTTAAAAAACGCTAGTGCATGTGCACCGGGCCATATACTGATTATCCATACTTGAACATATTACTTCTAACCATAAAATGAAACATTCACACTAAGGAACTGATTCTCAAAGCAGGTTGCCATACCAACTGACTACTTACGTTCGTTTCTCCAACTTGCACATCTACCATTTTAATAAAATTCAAAATTTTTTTTTTTTGTCTGTGCAACTTGGGGAAAATATTCAAGGAGAAGCTAAAAAAGAAAGACGTTCATTACGAAAAAAAAATAAATAGCTTCAAATAAAAATCACGAACACCAACCCACCATATTTGCATTACACCGTGTCAAATCACGTACTGTGCCATATTACAAGAAATTGCGCAACACTATGACAGAACTGTCAGAAAAAGTTCCAGATTCGTAACCATTTTTCCATTTATAGCAGAATTTTATTATTTCTATAATTGAAGATGAATACGTATTTTTTTTTGCTCTCAAGAGTAGATAGAAAAGAAATCTGGCTTTACCGCAGTCAGCTATACTGTTGAAAATGTCCCTGTTTACCGCAGGAGCAGTAGAATGTTGTTTATTTTATTATTTTGTGTTTGCATCCCTGTGCTCATCCTTACGTGTTCCCGCTGCTCTTTGCGTGTCCCCAAATACAGTAAGTGTAAAGAATCAGGTCCCTTCTTAAAGTTGTTTGGTTTAAGTTTGGTCAGTGGTTCAAAGATAGCAATTCAGAGATAGCAATCATCAATACAGTAAAAAATAAAGTCGGTAAACACTTATTTGATTGTGTTTTATTTTGACTTTGCCGTTTTTTACGTTTTTTAGGGAATTTAGTTCAACAGTTAGCCGTGGCTTAAATGGATCATTGAACAGACAGTAAAAATTCAGCCAAGCCATTACTATTTAGCAAAACTATGTAAACACCGGACACCCGATCAAAAACAACACATGAAAGACCGAAACTGACTACAATTAAAGAAGTGAAAGGTGCCCTCTAAGCAGGCACAAACTCACAAATACCTCAAAACCCACACAAAATTTCAATTTCCAGAGCCGTAATTTGCACCTTGTTCACAAACAATGACAGAGATAAAAGGTTAAAACATCAAAATAGGACCAGCCCCGCACACTAAAGGTCCTACTTTGATGATTCAACTTTTTATATATGCCATTGTTTTAATGTTTTATCTATGGCAATGTTTTAACTTATCTATGTCAATGTTTTAACCTTTTATCTGTGTCAATGTTTTAAACTTTTATCTATGTCATTGTTTTAACTTTCTATCTATGTCAATGTATTAACCTTTTATCTATGTCAGTGTTTTAACCTTTTACCTACGTCAATGTTCACGAAGAAGGAGCAAACTAGAGCTCTGAAAATTTAAATTTTGTGTTGGTTTTGAGGCAATTGTGATTTCATGCCTTGCCAGTAGTCACATTTCACTTCGGCATGACGTCTACTCATAAAGTAAAACAAAATATGGCAACTATCGTTTAGAGCTGGTCGACTATGTGATGGTCACTTCAAATCAGCAAGCTATCTCACATCTTCTGATTAGCAGTACTTGAATATGTTACTATACTCCCTGACATTGAAGCAAAACATTTGTAGTAAAGAACTAACTTTCAGAGCCTTTCTTGAACAGCAAGTTTTTTTTCCAGAAAGAGCTAGAATGAGGACCATTTACGAAGTTCCAGACCAGCCTGTACTTAATCAAGTGGAATATTAAGTTATTGAATATTAATTAAAGCATAGAGCAAACTTTAATACCTACTCAGCCAAATTCTGGAGCACTGTACGGAACCAAAGTTGGTGGAGCTGCTTTCTTTTTCATCCGTTGGAAGCAAGTATCTGTAGACGTTTTATAGCATGGTGATGGCCTCCTACAAAAAGACTTCCTACAAAGATTTGCATTTATATGACTGCAAATTTTCGGTAACCGAACCTGAAAGCTTTATCAACAATAAAGAAAGATACACAAAAACTACACAAGTTTGCAGATAGCCATGTTGGAGCTAATTGCAATTTTGTGCATCAGTACCTCTTCAGTCCCAGACTACAATAATGTGCACAGTTACAAGATGGCATAAAAGTAAATCCCTAGGCCCATAGCGAGCTTTGCTAGGTGTCCAGGCACCAAGAGGACAACGACCATCACAGACACCGTCAGCATCTCCAAGCCATGTGAAGGCTGGTTAGAATCCCGAGACTTACCAAAGTCAAAAGAACTTGAAAAAAAGTAAAGAAAAGAAAAAAAAACCGCCCGTAATTAGATCTGGTCTCAAGAGGTTAATGCCTCGTAAAAGATTACACCTGACGGCAGAATCTTGCAAAATTCCAAAGGAAAATCAAATGTTTTTGTGATTTTTTTTTGTATGCTTCACTTTAGCTTGACAAATTTATTAAATTTTGGAGCACGTGAGGAGGAATGTCATCCTGAAATGTCATCCAGGAAGATAACTCTTCTTAATAGGCGTTTAAGAGGTGATCTTATCAGGACTCGTCAATTTCTCTCTGGAGAAGTCATTTTACCTGCCGACCAGTTTTTTCAACAATCGACTGTCAAACAAACCAGAGGACACAGCATGAAGTTGACAAAACCAGGAATTCGCACCATTTTTGGACAGTCTTGGTTCACTGTGAGAGCTATTAATTCTTTAAACGCACTCCCAGAAAGTGTTGCGACAGTGTCTTCAACCAGTAGTTGGAAGAGATAATACGATCTGACTCAATGGTAAAGTGTTTTAGTTGCATGGTTTGTTGTGAACCGGTTACATAAGCTTGCTTTTTACCCGTATTACTTTAATTTAATTGAATTTATCCTCCTTTTAAGTCTATTTTTAACTTATTTTGGTCCTGAGAGAATCCCTTTTCAACTTATAGGGAGGGTATGGCATATGTTCGCCTGAAAGAATCACAGTTCCACTTTGAGGGAGGGGATGGCATATTCATTGTCTGTTCCTTTTTGCTCCTGATTAGGTGGTGACATACAATTCACCACCTGTTCCCTTTTGCTCCTGATCAAAGTATGGCATACAATTCACTGCCTGTTCCCTTTTAGCTCCTGAAAAAAGTATGGCATACAATTCACCACCTGTTCCATTTTCCTCCTGATCAAAGAAAACCATACGATTCATCCCCTATTCCCTTTTGCTCCTGATAACGGTACGACGTATACAATTTTCCGCCTGATCCCTTTTGCTCCTTATCAAAGTATGGCATACAATTCACCGCCTGTTCCCTTTTCGCTCCTGAAAAAAGTATGGTATACAATTCACCTCCTGTTCCATTTTCCTCCTGATCAAACAAAGGCATACAATTCACCGCCTGTTCCCGTTTGCTCCTGATCACAGTATGATGATCTCGACAAGGAGGAATAATTGGGTCAGCGACCATCCTTTAAAATTAGAAAGAGCGAAAGTTTGTATTAACTTAATGACGTAATTAGAGGTTAGCATTAAAATGTGATCCAGAATGGCCTTTGCCCTCGCCCTCAAACAAGTGCTATACACGGACAAGCAAGCAAGTTAGGTTAAAATTACAGAATTAAACACATAGTTCCAGACAGGCCAGCAAACAAAGTTATTATTTCAACTTGACCTGGGTTGGCTAGCCCAGCATCCTTAATGGTCATCTCCATTCCTATTGTCTTTGCGGCTTGAGTTGTAAATCACACATTCCAACTGACCGCAAGTATGCGAACTTATTAAGCTGGCCACTCAAGTCTCGCCTCGCAAGAGATGCTTTGGCTCTTGATTAAAACTGATGTATGGAAGCAGGAACATATTTTAATGGAACACGGAATCTCACAAGAATTTTTTGTTGTTGAACGAATAAACGAAGAAGGGGATGCCTGATCGGGATGTGACCATAAGTTCATGGGTGAGATGTGCTTTTCCTAAGAAAAATAGTTCCTAATGATGAAGAATCGCGTGGTGGACGATCAAAAGAAACAGCTTAGTACACACACACATCTTCCTTATATGTAATAAGGCTTAACGCTCGGTTTCACGTAGCATGCAAGCCGCGTCGTCCAAGACCGTCAAAAACTGCCTCCAGGCGCGCTGAAAGCACCCATGTCATAGTATTGATTAGTGTTAGGCGTACTAACAGCAACGTAGTAATCTTCTTATTATTAGATTTCCCAGTGTTGCAGAACTAAACGAACGTTATTTTAAGGTAACGGCGACTATCCTTGAAGTCTTCGGACGATTTATTGCAACGTCCAACGATCGTTTAATATATTTTTAATGAGAATAGAATAGCGTTATACACAAGTTAATCACACGTACCTTAGTTCTTCTTCTGGTTGAATGCATGACATTAAACATCCGGAGGCTTTGTTTTGACGTCGAGTGGACGAAGCGGTACGTAGCAAGAAGCCATTGTTGTTAATCTTTAATAATTTGGTGTCAATGCAATATTTTAAATTTAAAATCCGGGTATCGCGAGTCACGAGTACCTTTCATAGTTCAGTCCGCACGCTAGAGCAGTTCTTTTTTGAAGTGTTCGCAGTGAGGCTGATGGCAGAATAGGAGGCTAAGTGAACGACGCGTCGAATTTCTAACGCCAAGCCTTAAGCCCTAACCAGACTGGCTGTAAAAAAAGACTTCAATATTGGTCCTTAACGCAACAACAACTATACGATTGCGGCAATGTTGACCTTGTAGGCACGTAGTTACGCATAGCTTCGCACGAAATTTTCTTCTGTCTGGAGAGGCCTTTAGGCTATAAACATATAAGGAAACCTAAACGCACAGAGCTGCAAACAAAATGGCCGCTGCCACCTCCAGGCGACTGCTGTATATGTTAATCATTTTACCTACTAACATCTTTGGAGTTTCATAAATCCGTCATAAATATAAACAAGCGACTGCAGCAACTACCTAGTCACAAGCGGTCTTCTGGGCACTTCCGCCACGTTCAACAATATTGAGGCACACATCTCTATCTTGCACTGTATCATTGCTTTCTATTATATATTCTAAACGTAGTGACCATCGCAATTGACGGTTAGAAATGTGTTAGTTTTTTGGCCTAGTTTTAGATTTTTTTGGCGTAATTGTTACCTGCCGTTTTAATTTCGTAGGTAGCAGCTAACGGAGAACAAGGTTAGAGAGTAGGCCTATTCATATATGTACCACGGTGCGGAGACTTGACGTTGGCAATGTTAATTTAGGCCTGAATTTCAACTTTTAACCCTAATATTTTTTACCTGCCGTTTTAATTTTGTAAGTAGCAGCTAACAGGGAATTGGGTTCTAGAGTACGTTGAGACATTTACCCAACATGGTGCTGAGACTTGACGTTGCCGTGGCAACGTAATTTTAGGCCTAATTTTCAGCTTTTAGTCCTAATTTCTTTTTACCTGTCGTTTTAATTTCTAAGTAACAGCTAGCGCAGAATTTGGTTCAAGAGTTGGCTTATTCATCCATGCAACACGGTGTCGAGACTACTTTAAACGAAGCTAATGTGTGTCGTTAACGAAATCCTTTTTTTTATGGTTGCATGTCTTCCTGTAATAGGTAAATGCGACGATCAAATGTTATTATTTCAATGAATTACATTGAGAAAGCCTATTAGGTATAAGGAAGCAACGATGTTTAGTTTGCTGTTCTGGTACTCTTCCAAGGTTGAAAAAGGTGACGGACAGACCGACGGACATAACCGTTTGTATAAGACCGTCCATAGCTTATCCCAGCTTTCACGGTATAGATAACTAAAAGTGGCCTCTAGGAGATTTTCTGTTAAATATCGGGAAGTGTTTTTCGGGCATATCAACCGATGACATCAGTTTGCAGTTATCTATTTCAACTCCGGAATGGCACCAGATAGCGAGAGACTGTAACTGTCACCATTAAAGTCAGCGTTCAAAGTCAGCTTTCAGTGAAAAGAATTAAAAAAAAAACATAACTATGTGACCCACAAGTGACCGGAAGTGCCCCATCGTCCATGGAACGGTACCGGATAGAGACAAACGGTTTTCACCATTAGATTCTGCGTCCAAAAATTAGTTAAAACGAATTTTAAAACACTAGAGGTATGAAGCGGAAGACGCCTGAAAGTGCCGGAAGTGGTGGGAGTGTATGGAAGACTGGTTGCGACTAGGTAGTGTTGCACCCGCTTATTTAGTATAGAGTTTCAGCAAGGAATTGACTAACGGTAAATAAACAAATCCTTGTTACTGAATAGAAATATGTATGTGGAGTACAGAATTATTGTCAAGTCTCTCGTTCAGGAGGTATGGCCCTTTAAGACTCACGTGGCTTTTGTCTTCATCATTCTGCAAAGCACAAGAGCGTTATATCCTCTGAAGTCATGTGTACCAATTGCGATGCCCATCTTTGTTACTGATTTTGAAGGATGATTATGACAATTCTTTGAGCCTTCTTAACAACTACAATGATGACTACCGGGATGTCCCAATACCCTTATTCATGACGGTATTTTTTTTCTACTTAAGCTACAACGACACGTTCGCAAATTCCCCTGCTTCCCTTGCTTCCGCATGTACTACGTGTACAGCAAGGTCTTACGTCCCTGACTCAGCTATTTCGCTTCCCAAATGACGAAGGTGGTTTCCAACTGTCATCGCAGTCCTGAAGAAATATGACTAATGTCTGCAAAAAAGGATTTTATCGGATTTGAGGAAGACATAGCTTCCGTTTTCTGAGTTATTTCCGGATGTTCGCGGAATACGAAACCATCTTGAAAAACGCCAAAGTGAAAGACAATGGACACTGCAGACGGCACGTGCTTTAGCAACGAGTATAAGAGAAAAGCGATGATCGGTAAAAAATTCTAATAGAAAAACACCAAGTGGGACAGTATGGTAATCGAAGATTTAGGCAGAACGTTAGTGACGTCGTTCATTATCAAGTTTCTCATTTCCCATCGGGTGTTGCTGATGGTAATAAACCTGATTAAACCAATTAGAGTGAGAGTCGATTAGTTTTCCTTTGCGAATACAACGCTCGATATGGCTACTAATTGTATAACACGTGTGAATAATTACCCCTCCTAAGAATACAATCCAAACATCCAAATGATTTCTTGGCCGCGGTTCCATGACGTGTATGCAACCATAAAAACCCTGGCCCCTTGCATTTGTTTTTTTTTCCCTCCTCCCCCCCCCCCCCCCCACCCCCATACATGTTTTGATCAACTATGTTGGATGGCATGGCGGCGCACAGCTCTCAAATAAAGACGAGCCCACTACGATTCTTCATTCGGTTTCATTTTAAACTGTAAGTTTAATTAGAACACTAGTGAACAGAATCAACATTAAAAAAATCCAGCATCGTTTGGCAGTTTTATGATACGGGAGGCCTCCAAACCGTTTAGTCTCGGCGTTTTGCACATTTCATTTATCTGACTGTCACGTTGCCATATCGCACGACTGATGAGGATGAAGTATCGAGATAGCACAGTCATTGCCCAAAAGTAGTTTTATGAATTTGATTGCCCCTCCCCTCCCTTAACAAAAAAAAAAAAAATGTCATACAGTAGAAGTTGTTTTAAATATTTCTGTGAATTGGTTTTGAATAGAATTGTTATTGAATAGAATTTACATAATAGAAAACTACTGTAATACGCAAGGAAGGGAGGTAAGTTCATCTGCTAATACCTTCCTTGCCAATCACGGTAGTTTTCTTACTATACATAAATGTATACCCATATGAACATACAGGTCAATTTTGCAGGTCAAAAGTACCCAAGACAAATTGAGCAATCAATGGATAAACAAAAGTAAAGTACTAAGCGACTGTTGATTAGTCACCATGATTAGTCACCATGTAGAAAGTCACTTAGTGCGTTTGCTTGTCCATTGATTGCCTTATTTGACTTGGGTACTTCTGACGTGCAAAATTGGCCTGTATGTTCATATGTATGGGTATGCATTTATGTATAGTAAGAAAACTGCCGTGATGGGCAAGGAAGGTATAAGCAGATGTACATATCTAATTTCCTTGCCTATTACAGTAGTTTTCTTATTGTGTAAATTCTATTCAAGTCTAAGGAATGAAAAAATCGTAGATGATACTACGTCTGCAAACCTGTATAATAATATCGATTACATCGGTAACGATCCACGTTGGTCGACCCGTTAAAATACTCCAAAATTGTCATAATCTTGCTCTTTTCTTAGTTTCCGTGAAAAACAAATCAAGCTTAGTCCATAAAACTTTACCCAAAACAGCTCAAGAAGTCCTGAAAAATCGTAAAATTCTACAGCTGCAGATGAATCTTCGGCAATAAAGAATTCTTCATAAGGAGATTTAACGTAAGGGTTTGCTGACTCCACTAATGCAGTAGCGGTCTTCAAACATGGAAGATCCCTCAGAAGGAGCAACCGACTCGTACAAAAGCATAAAATCAAGGAACTCGTAAACAGACTATCATTAAATATTTCACGAACGTAAAACTCCCCCTCCGCCATGATAGCCCTGTCGCATAAACTTTCGAATATAAACAATTTCCTCTTATAAAAGACCAGGCCACAATTTACGCCTTCCATATACATATCCCAACAATGGGTTATAGTTTTCTTGAGGCAAGGTACAGCCTGTAAGCCAGTTTTGGTTGATGTTGTAAAGGAATGTCCTGGATCCTTTGGACTATAATCTTGCTAATGCTTCGGCCTCCAGACTCCAGCACATCTTTCGTTACGATCTCAGCTGTTTGTTTTATGGCCAATCGTGGGCCATTTTATGACTCTAGATGGCGCGCCGTCGCAGGCTACCGTGACGTCATAATCACGCGATGTTTTCAGACAGTGTCACTGGCGTCGATGCTGAATTCGGACAATCATAATTCACAACGGAAAAATGACTGGTAATAATGGAAAAGTGGTAACCCTGGTGCCGAAAACGCCAAAATGTTTGGAAAACTGTGCAGCCGAAACTATCCCAGGATAAAGATTTTTCGGGTTCTGACTTTTACCTCGTATACCTGCATTGCTGCGCTGCGAAGGGACTCGCATTTTATCACGTTTAAGGTGGCAGATCGTCACCTCCTGAGTCCTATGTTGCTGCATGGAAAAGAAATTCCCATTTAATCGAACATGAAACTCATTACTTGATATGGCAGAGCATCACCTCCTAAACCCTACTTTTTTGTGTTGAGAAGAAATTCCCACTTAATCAAATATGGAACCCTAAGTGGTTGTGGTGATAAGAAATGTCTATTTAAGGTAATTTAGAACTTATTTTTATCATGCTAGCAGAAGATCACGTTATAAGACTTATCTGTACCATTAAGAAGAATACAGTCCTATGTCATCTAGTGCGGAATCCATAATTACCATGGTGGAGGCGGCAGAGCGTCACTTCCTGAGCACTAAGTCGTTTTATTGAGAATAAACTCCCATTTAATATGAAATTCCTAATTGATTTAATGCACAACTCATTGTTACCATGGTGGAGGTGGTGGAGCATCACTACCAGAGTCATACATTCTTGTATTGATAAAAGTTTTTTTCTAATCTAGGTTTCGTTTTTATCCTAGTGACCATAGGACGGCGTTAATTCGTCTTATGGTACCCCACAGTGCTGCACTACCCTATCGAAGAAATTAACAGTTTGTTGAATTTGGTGGTGATAGATCATTACCATATCAAAAACCAAAACTGGTAAAAGGGGCCACCAAGTTCCGAATGGTTCGGCCTTTCAAAGGAGTGATATCAACACACCAAAACATTCGCCAAGTTAATCGCACAGCTTAATAGTTCGAAGGTTAAATGAAAATTAGAACATTGCTACTGTGGGTAGCAATGTTCAAGTTTTCATTTAACGTCCAAAGTATTATTCGGTGCGATTAAGTTGGCGAATGTTTTGATGTGTTGATATCACTTCTTTGAAGGGCCGAACCATTCGGAACTTGGCGGCCCCTTTTACCAGTTTTGATTTTTGATATGATATCACTCCTTTTTTTTTTAATTGTGTGTTGGCTCAACTCCATTTATGTGCAGATGTGAATATAAAGTGCCACATCAACAAGAAACTGGTTTGCTACAATTTGCTACAACCTTTTGCCTATAGGCCGAACCATTCTCAACTTGGTCACCTCTTTATAGGTTTTTGGTTTGGTTTTAATTTTGTTGTAATTTGTTTTATTTCGTTAGTTTTGGTGTGTTGATATCACTCCTTTGAAGGGCCGAACCACTCTCAACTTGGTGGCCTCTTCACCAGTTTTTAACTTTGTTTATTTTGCTTTGTTTTTAGAGTTTTTTTTTTTTCGTGAATTGGACGTGAATACAATTTCTTTGGCAACGTTGTTTAGATTTATCGTCCTACACTAGTGTGTGTCTAGGCACGCACGTCAGTATACACGTTCTCATTGTCCGAACTTTGGCTGTCCAATGAGAGACGATGCCGACAATACTAACAATGGTTATAACAATATTTTCGCATACTTACGCGCCATCTCACGCTTTCCTCGTTACACCCGTAGGCTCCAAACCATAAAAGGTACGCAGTTCGTATCGTACTGCAGCCATTCGTCCAATTTCATAGCTGGAAGCCTTCCCGTTATCTCGGTATTAATGAATAGTCACCCTATGGAAATTAACATGGGGATGAGCGGACTAGAATTAGCTAGCTAGCTAGTTACACATTTTCAACGTTATTGAGGGTCAGATTTTGCATTGAAGCAGCTTAGCTGGCATTCCTAAACGAGTTAATTTTTGTCAGGTGGGTCATTGCTCTCGATTTCAACACAATTTAATGTTTTGTACCGCATTATTATTTTTCCCTAAGTGCCTGAAATGTGCCCAACTATGCTTCAAGATATAAGACACTGACGCTATGGCGCCGCGCTACAATGGTTTACAACCTCGACAATTGTATTGGTGTGATGTTTGTTGCGATGATTGTTGCCTAACTTGGTGCGACACACTAGCGTGTTTCTAGATTCTTGAGCCATGCTTTGTTGCACTGCCAAGGAGTTCACATTTATTATATTCCGGGATTCACTGGCGGCAGCTGGTCATCTTCTGAGTCCTGGATTGTTGCACTGCAAAAGAATTCATATTTAATATAATCTCGGGTTTGCTGTTATTACAATTGTGTTGGCAGACTTTGACATAGATAGATACCTACAATCGACCTTTGGACAGTGCATATGTTGAAGGCGGGTATGAGGGACAGAACTAAACTTCTTTTTAGAGGGAAACTGCACATTTCAATACCCCAATGGAAAAGGTGTTTTTATTTATTTTGGCATAAATACACGTTTATGCCATAGTTGGCTTGTTTTTAGAGGCCATCTTTAAGCCGTTAGTCAACCATCTGTCATTTATTGTATTTATTTGAATGTTCACTGGAAAAGTTTATTTATTTTATTTGGAATCTGCGAATCAGATAATTAACCAGGTCAACACCATTCCAAAGGTTTATTTAACTTAACTGTGCGGCTCTATAGAACTAGGCCTTATTATTCCATTTACTTGTACATGATGAGAAATAAAACTGCAATGGGAAGATAAACAAGAAACACCCATCGTAGTATCTGGGTATTCACAAGTTCCCCGATGCTACGACGGGTTCTTCTGTTTACAAACTTTTAAGAGGATCGATGTTCCTAAAGCAGTGGGAAACTAATCTATTCATTTACGACAACAGCCTATCTCAAGGCAAATGTGCGTTTATTTTATTTGGAATGTACCACTCAGATAATAATTAACCAAGTCAACACCTGTCAAATTGTTTATTTAACTGGACTGTGCGGCTTTAGAAATAGGCCTATAGTCCAACCTTTTACAGGAACCACGTTCTTCCAGCCGTGAGAAAACCAATGTGTCATTTACTGCGTAACGCCTCTGACGTGAGTTCCCCATTTTGGAAAATAGGATAGCGGCAGCGGCTGCAATATAGAATTTTGTTTCGACAACGAAAGTGCAATTTCTGATTGCGAGAACCCATTGTGGCTGCCGTTATTGCTCAAGCTCTCAGTCTGTGTATGTCTCCTTCCTCTCCTCTCTTTCCCTCTTCCCCACAAACTCCCCCTGCTTCCATATACCATACAATTCGACCGCGCACCAAGCCTCGACTCGAGTCTTCTTCATCTGTAACCACGGCAACCGCCGTTATCTCTACGACGCTGGCAATGAGAGCGTTATAATCGCTAGATGCAAAATTGCTGGCTGTGACGCTATGCCAAATCCCCAACAGAACTAAAAAGGAAGGCATCGCAGTTCTTTTTTTTCTTTTCCTTTTTTATTTTTAATAGCCAAGCTTTGAGAAAATGACCAATTTTCAATGACGCTATTGCTTACGGAAGGGGAATTCGCACTCGCTGCGTCAACACGGACCACATCGACGCAGTTTAAATCGTGCGTAACTTGTAGGGTTTCTATGTTCGATTCCAAGTTGCTCCGTAGCTGCACTAGCGTCATAACGTAGATCTGGTGGCGAATAATAATGACGTTCAAAACGCTTCTGCGCATGTTCCCTTTCTCCATGTTGCAGTTAGTGCCGTAACATTCACCCTATAGGTGGACATTCGTCGTGGAGGTATTTCTAAGAGGGAAAAAAGAAATGGCGAAATTAACGTAGAAATATGTAGGCTAGATTTGATACGCCTTGCTGTGCGTGTAGTGGAGGTCAGATTCAAGTTTCTCGATTTGCAGATTTTTCGTTCAAAAATGTGTCACGTAAACGTTGCCAGTTTTCGTGAAAAAGCACCCAGGATTGTTCTACTTTTCGTAGCCCTGTAATTTGTAGGCTCTGTGCTCTGTGTTGATCAGCATAGTTATCAACACAAACGGGAAATGTGGGTATTTTTTAGTCGATTTCTGAAGAGTGAGTTCGTAAAAAATATATAAATGACAATTATTCTGACCTGACACAACTGGTTGAAGGAGGCTGGCGTGCCGATTCAAACTCAATCTTCAAAAATATTCACAATAATTCCTTTTTTTAAATTGATTTATCTTTGCCAAGAGTCTACAAAATTATCATTCGCCACGTCTTGAACATTGTCTGAAACTTGATTTTTTTTATGTATAGACAATTATTCTTGAAAAAACTCAAAGAAAAATTAGGAACTGGTGGCGTGCGCGGGGGTTGGGGGAACTTATGAGCTGAAGCAAACTTAACTGAAAAAAATTTCATAAGGTTGTTTGTCGTTCCAAGGGTGTACTACCAACCAAAAAAATCATCCAGCCAAGAACAAAGGTTTCCTCTAAAACCGAGGCAATTCAATTTGGCCAAAAGTTTGATGTGCAAAACCGATTCAAATGCCTTAGCAAAGTCTATGAAGTCTATGAAGACTATGAAGTCTATGATGCCCACAGGGACATCGTCAACAGAGCTAGTCCAATCATCCAGTGCCAATAAGAACTGGATGCAGGTAGAAAGTCTGGTCAAAAAACCGAACTGGTCACTCAACAACAAATTATAGTCCTCAATAAAAACAAATATACTTTTCCTGATAAAACCTTCAACAAGCTTACAAGGCAGACAGGTGAGAATAATTGGTCTACAGTTTCCTGGATGAGACGCTTCTCCTTTCTTAAAAATTGGACTAATGTCAGTAGTTTTCCACAGTGTTGAGAGATGGTAAGATTTAAGAGATATGTTAAAGATCCACGATAAAGGGATGCAAATTTGGTGCTTGATTTCTTTAAAAAAGAAGGCAGAAAAGACACCTGGTCCCACAGCCATGCTATGCTTAATTCGCGATAAGGACAGAAATACTTCATGAGCATTAAGTGTTACAGAAGGGCACGGCAAAGTATTATGAAAACCATGACACATTGGAGTATGTACAGATTCAGCAATGAAATTTTTAAAAAATTCTCATTTGCCTTATAAAACTTGAAAATCAGTTGTCCCAACAACAACAACAACAACAAAAACAACAACTAGAAACGGCCAAATGGTTTGATTGTTGTCTTTAAAATTTTGAATGCAGTGAAACTAGTTATCTCTTACAAAAACTATTGTAGTTTTGACCTAAAAAAAGTTGCAGTTCTAAAGCGTTATTTTGTAGAACAAAATCTGCAGTTTTTAATTACTGCACTTTATTAAAAAAAACTGCATGAAAAAAACTGCAGTTTGTCGGAAACTGCAGTAATTAAGGACTACAGTTTGTATTTCATAAAATTGCACTTTTGAACTGTAGTTTACAATAAAAAACTACAGTTCACGAAATGACAGTTATTATGAAATGGAACTATCTTTATTCAGCAATCCATTTCCTGTTAGTTTGACTCCGATGATTAACTTATACACAACCTATTTCACTTACCGTATGTATCCTAGATAATCATTATGGTACACTTACTGACATGATTGATGAATACGAATCAACATTATAATACCCTCTCACTTGTTACAGTTAAGAAGTATGATTTTAGAATTTGTGTGTTATTATCACTAAAATAAAGAAATGCTGGACTTCAGTTTTAAACAATTAATTGGCCATTTTACCTTTCAACTTTGAAAACACCAGTGAACTTTGAAAACTCCATTACATAAAATTAAAACTCATCATAATTTAGGAGGTGTTAACAACTTTAAATTAAACAGCATTTCCCAAAACAGTAGTAAACTGTAGTTTCACGCAGAAACTGCAGTTCCAATCCCCAGACAAATAAATTTTAAAATTGCACTTAGTCACAGAAACTGCAGTTTGTCATAGCAGAAGTGCAGTTAAAAGAATAAAAATTGCAGTAAATTTAGAGGAAGTGCAGTTTTCATGGGAAAAACTGAAGTATTTTTTTTTGTACGGGATGACACGACCTACAAATGCCGAAATTCGTTGGCCTTTGTCATTCTTGGTTTCCTCCAGAATTATTGGATTAATACAATACGCATGTCGTGAGTTGCTGTCTTTGCATTACGTGCAGAAATTCTATTTAGTATTTTTGCACATATTGCAAACACAGCAGCTAACCGGCGTCATATCTGCATACGGTGTTAACCAAACTATTCTGGAGGAAACCAAGAATTGACAGGCCAACGAAATTCGGCATTTGTGGGTAAGCTCGTGCAAGCTTTTTAAGCATTCTGTCCGTTTGTAATACATTTGGTCAAGAACTTTCATAGTGTATTGGTCTATACTCAACAGGTTGTCAAAAATCGTTGCAAATTGGGGGCATAAACATTCATAACCAAGTCTGGGTGGCGAGCATCAGCGGGAAAGCCTAGACCCTACAAAAGCATGCATTCCGGTTGAATTTAATTTCCACACGTAGTTTAAAATCGCTGTTTAGTTCGAGTACAGATAATTAAATGCTTCCCGTACACCGATCCAATAACCCTAAAATTTTTAGATCGACGCGTGCGCATGCTCACTTTCGGTGTTAGCTTTCGAAGATTACGAAAAAAAAAAAGAGAAGAAAAAAAAAACAGTCTCATTATTGAAACTTAGCACTCTTTGCCGGCATGGACTGAGAGCTAATTCGTTACGTTAAGTATCCCCAAAGGAGGTTTACCGAAGTGCAGTTTGCACAGCGCGGGAGAGAGGCTGTCGTTTGGTCGGCGCTTTTCAAAAGATAAATAGAAAGCTTTAGAAAGCACCAGGTTCTTTTGAAGCAAGTTTTTTTTTCTCCTTTTCTTTTTCTTTTTTAAAGATCTATCACCTTATCCCATGGGTGCGTACCCTTCCTCACTAGCTTGCCTTTCTCTAATCGAACCCCGAGTCCCCCCCCCCCCACCTCCCTCAACCCAAGACTAGTAGGCCGGAAACTCGGGAGTCTTAAGGACCCTAACACATAATGCTGTAAGTGTGTTTGTGGATATCGTAAAGGTGCGCTCCCTATCCAGAACAAAGTAATGCGCCTTTCTCGATAGGAAAGAGTATGTCCACTAAGCCACAAACTGAAGAGTGCATGTTTAGCTGACAGGTTTCGATATTTTTCACACGGTTTCAGCCGACATGCTGAATACAACACAATACGCAAATAAAACTGGCTTAAGCCGCTCATAAAGAACCTCCACCCTCCCCCTTAAAGAAAACAACCCTAGTCATTACATACTTGGAGGATTGACGGGCTCCCAGTAGAATCCATGGCACCAAACAGCGAGGAACAATATTTTGCTAGCAATTCCAATCGAAAATTCCTAGAACGATACATAATATGTTGGACAACTAGGCTCCAATAGCTACCACGGGCCGAGTAGGTACTTAAAACATGGTAAACAACTTGCATTTGAAGTAGTTCTGGAAATGACTTTTGAAATCAAAAGATTGGCAATTTTGTTTGGAACGCTGACATTACTGTCATTAGTGTCGATAATACGATGCTCCAAACTTCGATATTAGGGCAGCTTTCAAAAATATCCTGGTATTTTTACATCTAGTTGGAGGGTCGTTTAGGAGAATAAAAACTCTTATCTACTGCGTTCACTTCATAGTCACTCCACCAAAGATTCTCATCGTCATTTCATAAGTACGGCGTGAATATTTTGAATCATGGGTTTGGCCAGAGGGGAAATAAACCACCCGCATTTTCGATCTGCAGGGACGGAAAAAAATCTGCGACGTACGGCGCCCGTCACTGTCTTTCTGCTATTGGGCTCACATTGGCCAATGGAATTCTTCTTCCCAAAATGTTCTCCAGTTGTCGCTAAAATCATTGCTACAAATTGCAATTCACATGGATTGAACTTCAAAATTATTCTCCATGTGACTTGCAAGTTGTAACAATAATTTTAACGAAAATTGGATAACATTCTGGGAAGAAGAATTGCATTGACCAATGTGAGTGCACTTTGGTTGGCTACATTTTCACATTTGTATTAACTTGTTGCCGTTTGCTTAGCTTAGTACAGATTATTTAGTTTCGTTTTAATGTGGCGAGCGTTGCAAAGTCAATATAGGTGATCGCTTTCGTTCGAATGTTTAACAAATTCCAAGCTTTTAGCTTACGGAAAACGCTTTGTTTTATTTTTTCTTCATTCGATCCACTTTTCGTCCCATCCAAAATTCTCTAGCTTCTAAAAATATCCAAAACATGGCTCCAGAGATTGTTTGCGTGCATGGGTGCCATAACCAATTACGAATCGATTTACATTATAGTAAATAAAACGTGTTTATCTAGGGCTCATTTAACATGATGGGCGAGAGGTTATCGAGCTAACATACGGGAGATTAAGGGCCTACCTTTTAAGTGCTGCTTGCTGTTGCATCTTCTACGATGAAGCAAACACTTCAGTCGCAGTCACATTAAGTTGTTAACGGGTAAGCTCATTTCCTAGCTAAGACAGATAGCTCTTTTTAGGATGGGCTCACGTTATCAATGTGGCCGCTCTCCATATTGTCTTGAGCAGACTGAGATGCTGCACATGACTACACTCCACCTAGGGTACGTTATCCAACAATGTCTTGAATCCTGAACGTGACTCTATGGTTAGGCCTCGTCCTTTCCCGACATATCCTCCATTCACGTTCGCGGCTTCAAAGAACTGAGCGAGGGTTGTCTGCCTGACTCTGTCCTGAACCAAACTCTTTGTCTTTTACAGCAGTCGCTCTTCTCTGTGCCTGTTGGAGTTCCCTGCCGTGTTAGACTTTCGAGAACCTTTCCTAAGTTTTCACCCCGTTGATTCATTTTTTCGCACTCACAAGCCTTTAACCACCTCTTCATGAAATAAGCGGGGTCGGTCGCTGTACCTGTTCATCATTAACCACTCAGTCTGCAGCATGTTGTAATTGCCAACTACACCACATTTGCTTAATGCAGAGTTGACTTTCTCTGAGGAGTGGCTCCTTGTTCTGCCTCTCGTTGAGGATCCTGTCTTGTTTGCTCAACTGTAGTTTGAAACTACTCATATGCAGCTTCATGTTCTCTGGCAGCCCTTACTTCTGGTAACTGGTCAGCTCTATTTGTTTGCCGAGTCCACTCATCATCGGGATGCACTAACACTGGTACATGTATTTCTGGCACCACCACTGGCTCGACTTCCGGCACCGCTATTGCTACAGCTCTCACTGTATCTTTCCTTTTTGACCATGTTTACTCTCTGGCAGTTTTAATGTTGCTCGCCGTAGGTTCTTCTATTCTACTGTTCTTTGGTGGATCCAACTCAGTTATTGGGTTTAGGTTATCCCAACTCCTTTTGACGGCAAGGACAGTCGTTCCTTTTGTATCCTTGATAGCACAATAGTCATCTGTCAATGAGACTTGATATCTAGCTATTTTTAAACCCCGGCTGCTGCTACGTCTGTTTTGATTCTTGGAACGTGGTATGCCTCAGGAGGAAATTCCATGTCTTTGTCTTCAAATGACAGTTTCGCACTTCCCATCCCAGTCACTAGCATTTGGTTGTGTCATCAGCTGTAAGGCCATATCATGCTTTAAAACTTTATAATTTGTAAAGCCAACATTGTCACGAGCCATCATCGCAGATGCACCTGAATCAATTATCATTGATTTACCCCATGAATAGTCCCAGGAGTTGCTTCACTGTCATTTCTGACGATCTGAACCACATCTTCAACGTGCGTTGAGTCGCTGTTGCTTGACAAGATGGAGTTTTGGTTCTTTCTGCAGTCCCTGGTGTAATGTCCAAAATTCCAACAGGGAAAGCACTTGAACTTCCTCCAGCTATTATTCTTGACTGTGCCAGTCTTTTTCTTGCGCAGTTCAGTAAGCCACCTTTATGCACTTACGTTTCGTCGGAGTGGCATGACCCGGATTCGAACCAGCTACCCAGTTCGCCCCCAGATCACTTGCATAGCGCCTTAGTCGCTATGGCCACATCCTCAACTGGCATAAAGATAACTCACTGAACCCGTTATTAAGGTCACAACGTATGAACCTTGTGTATGATTTTCGCTGTTGGCTTAATTTCCAATTTTCCTTAGTATTATTTCCAGCGATTTATGTCTATTTATTTCTCCTTTATTGAGCCTTGTAAGTGTATGATTTGTCTTCCCTATCCACTTCTATGGCCGAGTGAATTTCGGTCGAATGGAGCCCTGGTCACGGTTGTGACCTTAATAACGGGTTCAGTGAGTTATCTTTATGCCAGTTGAGGATGTGGCCATAGCGACTAAGGCGCTATGCAAGTGATCTGGGGGGGGAGAACTGGGTAGCTGGTTCGAATCCGGGTCATGCCACTCCGACGAAACGTAAGTGCATAAAGGTGGCTTACTGAACTACGTTATTTCTTGTGTATGATTTTCGCTGTTGGCTTAATTTCCAATTTTCCTTAGTATTATTTCCAGCGATTTATGTCTATTTATTTTTCTTGCGCGTCTTTGAAGTATCCTTCACCATGAATGATTTAAGGTGCCATTGGTATTATCCAATTCTTCTCATTTGTTGTTTCTGTGTTCGTCTTCTAGCAAGGAATCCTCTGTGTAGTCTGGTACATATTTGTCAGGTTCAAAGGAATCCGTCAGGCATACCACGTCATCTTATTCTGCCGTTATTCTATTAAGCATTAACATGGTCTCAAATTCGTTTGTAGGACAATACGCAACTTGCCCATTCTCACAAGTTCCTATGCTCTGTTCAAGTAGTCCAAAAACATTTCTTTCGGTCCCAGTTCCTAAAGTCTGTAATTTTTCTTATGTGGGTCGATGCCATGTATTTAGTTTTAAAATGTTACCAGAATTCTTCTGGATGGTTCTTGGAACTTCAACTGTAGATGCTGCGTGGTTAGGAAAAGCACTATGTGCCTCGTCCCGATCAAACTTTGGCCAATATGCATGATCTACTGCAGGTGCGGTATCTGTCACATGAATGTGTTTCCAAAGATCCTTTTCTTAGAGTATTAATTCAATACAAGAGCTTGACTCTGTCGTTGTTCAAGGATATTTACAAAATTTTACTAGGGAATTTTACCAAAAGTTCATCACAAAATAATTTTATTTAGTGCACAATCAGCCATACCGCTGTACGCCTATATCACGCAGTCTGATGGAATCCCTATTAGAAGCCCGACCCATATACACCTACTTGACCGATACTGCTTTAAATAAAATTGATGTTGAACATTATCGATGCTATGTTAACGACTCCCAGCCAGCATTGATTCTAAAGTTCGAAAAATTACGCATTCTCAACAAACCCACAATTTATTATGCAAGAAGCAATTAATTACTCAATCACGTTCCACGACACTACATTAATAATTAATCCTGATCGAAAAATTGAATTTGCTCATTACAGAAAGCCGATGCACGTCACGGGTCGATTCACTAACACCCATTCATTGATCTCATTCATAAAAGAAATCTTCGAAGGAGATGCATCTACTCCCACATCTCAAATAAACTCCTCGTTTTACGAGAAATACAGTACATTTTTTACATGTTCATTGAAAATGGCTTTCCCTGTAACCACTAGTAAAACTAAGTGAACAAAAGGAAATACTGCAAAATCCTCAGAATAAAACCAAAACGTACAAATTGTCGTTCCATTCTGCATTTCCCGGGGAAAACTGAAAATCTTAGAGGAGCTTATTTCGCCACAAGGAATAGCCCTTGTTTCGTCTACAAACCAAAACCTCAAATGCCTCACTATGCCAAGAAAACAACAGATTATAAACAAGATTTGAAAATAAAAAAAAATACGTAGTTTATCAGATTCCATGCAGGGAGTCCTCTTGCACAGCGGCATCTATTGCGATAACGGAACATTATAATCCGTTAGAATGATACACCTGGTGCATCGAAATTGTTTTTAAATGTAAGTGATTGTAAACAGGAATTATCCACCCTGTTTTCGACACACCCAATAAAAAATTACGTAAACCGTACTATGACTGGCTAAATGCGACAAAACTGTGTATGACAGGAAAGCCGACATTCACTGCAATGAAAGCAAGCTTTAAGTTTGCCGACGTAACGATAGTTTAAAAAACGCCACAAGCACTAACAACGATCGAACATTGTTGCAGTCACGTTGAACACAATGCAACTCAACTGTAGAAGTCCGTTTTTGTGTTTGACTAATGTCACTAAACCGCGTCAGACAGGAAAGCCAACGTTCAGTAACAAATCGCGCCTTTAAGTTGACCTACTGTCTGTCTTAATAGCTATAGTCTGTTCCATATTATGCTTGTAGAAAACTGACTATATGACGCCACCTTTCCTTCCACTACGAGTGCAAACAAAGTAAATATCCCACTCGTAGACTCTAACAGTAACTATGTAGCGCCTACAGCAGTGATTTCCACATGTTTTTGCAGTCGTAGTGAAGGAAACGTGGTATCATACAGTCAGTTTCCGGCAAACATAATGTGGAATAGACTATATTGCTAGTGAAAGGAGCACTTAAGTTCATATTTTGCATGATCAGGGATAAGCCAGCAATAAGCCACCAGGAAAAAATCACACCTTTCATGACTTTAGAGGCAACCAACTCATCCCGGTGAAGCAGCTTCTATTGAAATGAGTAATAATCATATGGTATATGTCCTTAATAATATGGAAATCAGCGCGGCAAATGTTTACTTCATTAATGATATACAACGGTAAGTTTTTTTTTTTTACGTTTTTCAGCGATGTCGTTTTCAGCGATGATTGGTATACACGATGCACGAGGATACCAATCATTAGCTTACTCATGCGATCAATAGTAAAATCGGTGAGAAACATTTTAATACAGCAATAAGGTTTCACGTGGACTAAGCACTACAGCAACATTGTGACATCTTTAACCTTACAGGAAAGAATACTCGTGCTCATTTCTGATTCTGAATTTGGTTCTGTTAAACCGTATCCCTTAGACAGCCGTTCCCAACCTTTTCTACAATATTCGTTCCCATCGGAACTAGCATGGAATGGTGCTCCTCTCCCTCCCCCCCCCCCCACATTAAAAAAAAAATAAAATTCATCATACTGGCCCCTCCATGCTTTAAGGTCATAAATCGTGAAAACCTAGTTAATTTGCGATTTCTGGCCTTAAATCATTTTAGATCGTAATTTTGTCCAAGCATCTTGAATTAGAAAACAAAAACAAACTCGTTTGAGTCTAAGGCTTAGACATGAGTTCGTATTTGTTTTCTAATTCGAGATGCTTTGACATAAATTATTGTTCTTCTGTACTCCTACTGACCACATGAAAACTACTTTTTCCTTTTTAGATCGATTTTTTTTTGTATACAAAAATTCATCTCGCTGGGTGCTGTTCGCGTCACGTATTATGGCAGAGCCTGCATATTCAATACTCCTCACTCCCTAAGAAAAGTTTTTATAGACTCCTGGTACATCCTAATCAACTAGTTACTTCTGGTATTTAGAAAGGTTTGGTGCACCTTGTAGGTATTCCAGTTTCTTTTCAAACTGAGTGTTTATGTGTATACGGAAGGGGAGGAAACGTAGTGATTGGAACCCTTTCCTTTCAAAGTACCCCACCCTCCACCAATATATCTCCCCACCAACCAGCGCGTGCAAGTAACGAGTTTATTGGCCAGAGGCAGTAACGAATGCAAATTACCTCATTGAATGAATAATACGTTAAACAAAAATAATTAAAATGTAAATGAAGCTATCTTTACTCTTAGTAGCATCCCCATTGCTGCTTCTAACTCAATTAGGGCCTTTTCCAACGGATGGCGAGAAGAGACCTTTAGCGCGAATTACTTATGATTGGCAAAGGTTGAAAGTTGAATTTTCAACATGCCAATTGAATTTGGGTTTGACGTACGAATTGGTGGATGTGCCAACGATGGACCAAGATGTAATAATTTCAGCTAACGGCCACGACGTAATATCTGCTTTACGATGTAAATTGGGTGTAATTGTTTCGCGTGTATGGTAATCCTTATTATTATTATTTTTTGAGGTGATGTATGGTAGCGGCGGTTTTAACATTGAAAAAAAGTTGTGGTTTCTTTTTGCAATGTGGAAGTGTCACCGTTTTTGAAGGGAACTTTTCGACGATTTACTCGTGAATTAATTATAGTAATTAGCATTGTTACACACTCTTAAAATCAGGCGAATAAATCATGCGCGTATCCCCAAACAGCAGCGTTGAGATGTAAAGTTGGCGGCCCGAAACTGAAGGGACCGCCGTACTAAACTTTCACGTAATTCGGTTAACAATTTTGTTTATTATGTGACTAAGTTGTGCCTTGTGTGAAAAATACTTCAATAAATCTTCACGAGAACCTAGAATTTACTATTGAGAAACAGCAACCCAACCAGATAAACCTTTCAGAATTAGAAGATAAAACGAAATGGGAACGAATATTCAACACAGCATTACATCGGAGTGACAAGGTCACCTGATGTAGTGTTGTGTGAACGAATATTCGTTCCCATTACGTGATATATTCTTATCCAGAAAGGTTATCTGGTTGAGTTGTTGTTTCTCAGTAGTAAAGCCCTACTTTTAAGGTGTGACACGGTCCCAGCCAAAGCCATGGTGCAAGAAGACGAGGGGACAATTTTGCTAGGTAATTTTTATTGGATATTCCTAGGATGTTTTACATGGCCACAATCGACATGAGCACGAAGAACAACATGGCCCTTCTCTTCCCGAAAATGCCAGGGGTTAGCTCAGGGTCAAACCTGGGTCCTCTGGCATATGAGATAGCAGTGCAAACCATCAGACCAACGTCCCCCATCATAAGGCCTACTTTGGAGGTTTTACGTGCTTCCAGTCATAGCCATGGGTCCAAAGGGAGACATGGACAACTTTGCTAGATAATTCCAATCGAAATTCATAGTAACTTTCACATATGCCCTAATCGACATGAGGACGAGGCATCACAGAGCTCTTTTATTTCGGAAAAAGTCAGTGAAAAGTGAACGATAAACGTTAAAGTGAAAACTAACTTAAGTCACAGTTACATCTACTCGAAGACAGTCAGCTGACAACGCTACCAGCAAACTCGCAGTCCCTCCAACTAACCCTAGCTGACTCCATGCATCCGTTTTACTGTTCGTTTCAACGAAGAGAAGAAATGGCGCTCATTACGTGCTGTGCATAGTACTCTGCCACTTCGTGCCAGCACACGCTTATTTCTGTACTGATTCATGCGGTTGACTCACATTTATTTATTTATTTATTTGGCTCAAACGCATCTTTTAATAAAACAGAGAGGCAAATCTCTCGAGTGCGGGGTAAAGTATCGGCTCGCCGTGTTGTTTGCAACAGCATCTAGGCTTCGTTCTGATTACTGCAGTACAGAGAGACTAGTCTGGGTTCAGACGACGTCCCTGCACTAAGGTGAAGCCTAATCACCTGACCTGAGCGAGGGGAGGGGAATGCTGACTGTCGTAAGACATTGCCTGGGCAATCACTTGGTAGTCTTCTGATATAGGTATTCATAACTTAGTCACCTGAATAAAAATAGGTAAAAATTGTCATGTTCAGAAAATAAAAAAGTGGAGGCTGTTACGTTACGGTCGCGAGGCGAGCCTGGATAATGGATTTGTGGAGAATGACACTAAACGAATGAAGTCCGGTTTACTCCAGCGTAAAATGTATCCTGTTTCGAACGAAAATCTTTCAAAAGTAGACGAATTTAAGATCATAAATATCTTTTCTAAAGTGTTTAAAATGCTTGATCAGCAATTTTTTTTTAAACTGTGATCGTTAGTACGCCTTGCCTGCATTATGAAGTAGTGCCAAGATGTCGACGCTTACAACACTAGCGGGAGTGACGACTTCTCCGCAGTATCGTGTACACACCTATGATAGGGCAGAGGCAACTTTTAGTAAAAGGGCACACTGAGGGTTTTTTTTTTCTGGGTCTTTTTTTTTAGCTTGTCACTCTTTTTTTTTTTTTCCTTTTTTGCCCCTTTTTCTTGGCCTTGCTGGCCTACTTTTGCCCTTTCAAGTCCTTAACGCCCTTTCTACTGGCTGTGGCGCCAGTATTTGTCGGTGCAGAAAAGAAAATAGGGCACATTTCTTTTTCAAAATGGCACTCTTTCCAAAAAGGGCAGGGGCATGGCCCCCCTCCCCCCCCGTGTGCACGCCACTGTTTCTCCAGAATTATTTACCAACGACATCCACATGGAAATCCCCTGAATCCCCTGAATCCCCTGAAGCTAACACTTTAGAACTAAAGTAAACCGAAACGAGAAACGAGCCATCAGTAAAGCTGCACGAGAAACAGGATTGTTGTGCATGGTGTGTTTAAAGTTAACGTCTTTAAAGAGTGAATTTAAAGACAGTAATGGTCGTTTGACGACAACAAGCAAGCAATTGGGATCCAGACTGCTGAAAGCGCCTTCGTAAAAATATGATGAATTCACTCTCCAATTAAAAAAGTCCCATGATTTTATTTTGTCAATAACGAAAATTCAACATTGTAAAGATCCGATGTACCCTCACGTCAGTAAAGCATTCTGTACCCCAACTTTTCAAGTTTGGGCTTCGTATCAGGGCTAGTGGTTGCTCATCGAACGGGACTATATTTTTTTTATTACGAAATAGAGTGAGTCATTTATTGCTGTCCCCCCCCCGTCCCTACCCCTCTAAAAAACGGCTTTTCAAAGGGCCGAACAAAACGGCCTTTTGAGAGCATTTAAATCTGGTAAAAAGGGGTAGTTCTTGCCTAGCTATACTTTCATATGGCGAAGTCAGCTGTCCTTTAAACAATAAAAGTAATAACAATAAAACAAGTTCAATAAAACTGCGAGGATGGTAAATTAAAGGTTTTTCAGGAGGTAAGGCACCCGTTGTCCTCACAAGCTCGTACAAAATTACAAAAAACTAGTAAAAAAAACACAAGTATCGGATGGGAGTGCGCCCCTCTATAAACATTCCAACAGTAAAACACGTTAGTATAGTATACGCTAGTTTTAAGTACACCACTGTAATAATGTTATTGTACCCTCTAATGAAAAAAAAAATATCGCACGGATATCTTGCTTGCATCATTGCTCATTGCGCAAGCTCGCGGATGAATACGAACCACCCGGCCGTGAGTAGTCTGATCGCGTTGTAACTATTCCTCCAGTTACGTGAAAATGGGTGGTAATAGGGTCCACTTTGTCTACTGTCGAACACAGCCCCAACGCTAAAGAAAACTAAGAACAACATGTAGCACAAGGACTGAGGTACCCTGATTCCGTGTACTCTACAATTGGCCAATCAGGAACTTCGCTCAACCATTCAATTTGTAGCCAATTTACTGAAATAAAAATTATACCATTGCCAGGGGTTCGATACTGCATTACAGGCTCATTAGTGGTATTAATTTCTGATTAATTGCCATGCATAGTCATTAGGCCTACGATGTTTCCAAGATCAAAGTTAATTTGTGCCGTGATGATGTCAAATTAATTTTGATCTTTGAAAATCAATAGCCCCATACCCAATTTCAATGATTTTCGAACTTAAATCTACAAATAAAGCGTAGTAGCATAGAATACATGTACCAAAGCCGGAAAAAAAACATAGTATAGCATAGAAAGCATAGAATGCATGTGACAAATTTAAAACGAACTGTTCGAAAGTCCTCACAGAGATAAAACTGATCACAGTAAAACAGACGCCGGCGCAGGCCATTTGAACTGCGTCACTCCCGCTCCTCATTAAAATGGGACATGACGTTTCATTTCCGATGTCAAAACGTTGTCATACTTTAGAAACTAGATGATTTTAAAGATAAAAATGTAGCCACCTAGTGCACTAGTAAAACAATAAAACACGACGTTTCGGGGATATATCCACCCCGTTATCAAGTGTGTTTTATCAACGTCGTTTTTTATTGTTTTACTCGTGCACTAGGTGTGTACATTTTGATCTTTAAACTCTTCTAGTGCTGGTTTTGCTTAGACTCTAGAAGACTAAGGTGTTCGACGTCTGATGACGTTTGAAGATACCGAACGAAACGTCACCTCAGCCCCATTTTTAGCACTTTTGAGTCGACGTGGTTTACTTTAGTAACTTCAAATGTTTTTAATGTGGTTATTACATTAACTTTCTCAGTAATGCAAGCTGACTGACCACGTTTTCTAGCCTTATACTGTCAAACACGTATTGAACCTATTGTATAAATTGTCATAATCATGCCTAAACTCTCTAACTGGTCTCATTGATGCCAGCAAACTACCAAGAACTGGAGCAAGAAGCAAGACGCGTTGTTTCCTATCTGATGATCGGCATACTTCAGTGTGGAATTTTAATGACTGTGTGCAGGCCACTTTTAGAGTATGCCAGCCCGTTTTGGCACCGCATCTCAAGACCGTGGATCTGTTTGCATCAGGAAAACGGCAATATACTAAATTTCTGGCGGGTATCTGCCACAAATCCTATTCCAAACACATTAAATTGTTTAACTTAGTAGTCTCTTGAAATTCAAAAAATTAAGTTTGAGCTCTGCATGATATAGGCTACACTCCATGCTGCATGACTTGTATGATATTAAATATGAACTTTTTTTTATAATGTTATTTGTGACAGAACTATAAGGCCGCATACTGTGAATCATGCCTGTGAATCGGTCAAAACAGGATTACTGCTTCTACAACAAATGCTAAACCAGTCGTTCAGGGGGGGGGGGGAGATGAGGCTTAATGGCGCGTCGACAGCTTGGTCATTAGCGCCAACCTCATTCACAGTGCAGTGGTCCGGGTTGCCACTGCACCACACATTACAGAGATATTATTCAAACCCCTAATCTAAAACCCCTAGTCGTTCAGGGCTGTTAAAGGGAAGAAAAGGTACTGGATTCAAGTCCAGTACGGTAAACATGCCCTTTTTTTTCTTTCACATCCTAGTGCACCTTGTCTTCTTGCGAGAACAGTCGTTATGGCGACGTTCTGCTTCATTTATGACTTTGCCATGTGGTTTTTCTGTTTATTATTGCAGTAAACTTCATCTCTTTCTACGTCTCTATATGAATTGTTGTTTGTTACTTTTAGTTTCTTCCATGTTGAAACGTACATGGTTGCCAATGGCAACAGAATGTTCTGTGATAGACAAGCTGAATGATGGTAGCCCTGCTATCGTCAGTTTTTTTTTTTTATTAATCTGACGTACGTCGATTCTGAAGTGAAACACGTACACAACGAATAAAAAAATAAAACATGAACTTTAATATGGCAGGTGACGAACTGCGTTTCATAGACAGGTCGTTCTCTGGAGGGTCGGGAATAAAATATGAAATTTGTGGTGGCAGCTACACTCACGTTTAAAGAAATGAAAATGTCTGCAGCCTGCAAAACGAGTTACGCCTTTGTGTATTCCTCTGACATCCATGCGCCGCGGAATTCGGGCTTGACCGATAACAATACAATACAAAGAAACAAAGCAAAAATAAAAATAAAATACTTCATTGAAACGCTATCATTAGGGCGCATTCACGCAACGACTCGCCTTTGTATTCTCGCAGCTAGAATTTAATCGCGATGGAAAAGTTCTCGTTGCCATGGTAACAACGCTGTACCTGGATTAGCTAAATCCGACATCGTTTGAGTAAATGCTTTAAGTCTTTTAATCCGTGACAGTAAGATAAAGAATTTATCCTGATGAAATTTTCCCAATCGCTTCTGAACTCGCAGTATTGACTCTTTTCGTTGCCAGTCGACAGAGCTAAAACCGCCGCCATGTTGGAATTTCAGATATTTCTAGCATCAAGCTGAGAGAATGTAAGGGCGACTCATTGCGCCCTTAAACTAGGCCTAAACTTTCTCATTATCCTTTCCAGCTTAGCCGTGAACTTGCAGGTGATTGGATATTATGAGCGAAATAACTATATCAACTTACCTTGGATGAAGTGGACTGGCCCTAATTCCGCGAAGAAATGGAACATCCAACCGAATCGCAGGACTGAGTTGAATTGTTCTGAGAAGACTAACTTCGATTGCGTTACCCTTTTCTCAATGGACGGTTACCTCCAAAGGATTAATAGGTGAACGAAACCACTTCACCAAATTGTGCAAGAACAAAGTAGAACTAGGGGCCACACGTACAAATTAACTGTGCGAAAGACGAGACTTGATTGTCGAAATTTTTTTTTTTTTGTAATAGAGTGGTTAATGTTTGGAATGCATTGCCCGGTGATGATGTTAATATCATTACTCTGTTTCTACTTAAGATCAGACTGCGAGCATTGATTCTTTTCAAATTGTTGCTTAAATTTTAATTTGATGTTTGCTTGTGACATAGTTCCAGCTTGCCTGGGGACCGAAAGAGTTTTTGTTTTTTAAACATTTTAAGCATTTTTAGCGTTTGAGCACAGTTAGCATTTTAAGCTTTTAAGCATTTTTGTAGGCATTTTAAGTGTTATTATGTTTTACTTGTAATTGTGGCATGTTCAGCATTTTTGAATAAGTGTTATTATATTTTTACTTGTAATTGTGAGCAGAACACAAGCGGATTCATCCCTGTTCTTTCCCTCCTGGGTTGTTTTTTCCCATGGGATAAAGTGTTATTATTATTATAGAGGTTATCAATATCTTCAAATATTATAAAATTTTTTCTGCTTACCAAGTAACAACTACGTAGCTCGTTGCTCAAGTAAACGGCGTCAGCAGCAAAGCTTGGAAGGGAAGGGATATAGTTATAGCGAGGATAGCCAATATGCATGAATAAATAAATTGGTTGCCGATTAGTTGCCTACCTTTAAAGTGTAAAACAAACTCGTAAACGCAACAAGTTTTGCACGTCGGAATCCTTTTCTCGATTAAAGTTTTGTTGCTAGCATCATCGCTCTGTTGCAACATATTGTTGGAAATTTTGGAACTATTCGTTATAGTGTCGAGGCCGGCTGCAACTTTTATACCAGCTTATCCTAGCTCTTTTTTTTCCAAGATGGAATGCACTTGCGAGTTTGTTGCCAAACCTGCTAAAAAAAGATTTTGATTTCTTAATGATGACGAATTCATTTCCAAGAATCAACGATGGCAAATACACGAACTTTCGTGTGAAATCTTGCCTCAAAATGAAACGCGTTTTACTACCCCCGGAAACAAGCCGATGTTACGAGAATCTGCTGCAGCAGCATCTCGCTGTAACCTGTGACCCGAGAAATATAAGTTCCAGCCAAATTTAAACCGATCGTCAGCTCTGGAACCTATGTAAATTCAACTATTCAATTTATAAAATTTTATAAAATAAATCCATCAATAAGGTAATCTAAAGAACAGACTTGGAAAACGTGTTATTTTGGTGAAGTCAGGGTTCGTGTGTTGTGGTGAGACCTTGTTTCGACGTAGACAAGAATCGACTGAATGAAGGGTGGGGGATTGAGGCTTCATGGCGCAGGAACAGCTAGGCCATTAGCGCCAACCTCAGTCACAGTGCACTGGTTCGGGTTGCCACTGTGCCACACATTACAGAGATTAAACAAATCCCAATCTAGATCTTATCATACAACCTCCAGCAAAAATTTTAAAATCCTGGGTAGGAGGAGAGACTTATCACCCAATTGACACGCTATGTCTCGCGGAAGATGGAAACAGCGATGAACACCATCAAGATGGTGACAATAAACCAGAAAGTGACGGACCGGAAGTGGTCATCGACACCAGTGACATTCCGGAGGAACAACCTCCTCAGAAGGGAATAATGAGTTGCAAGTAGTTTGTTCCCCACAGACTACATATGTATGTATAATAGGCCCCTAATTATTCCTAGACCAATGCTTTTCCTGACTTAGCTCTAGTTACACGGAAAGCGAAACTTTTGAAATTTTTTTATTGAGGTGTAGGGATACATTTTGTATTCCAAAAGTTGGTGTTGTGCTATTAGCACAGAGCACACAAAAAATCGTATTTCTAGCACACGTCCATACCGCCTATTTCTTCGCAACCATAAATGGGGTGTAGCGCGAATGCCATACGTCCAGAACACATTCCTATTGTATATCCTTCTCAACCATCAATCGAGCGCACAAACAGAAGTTTCAATTATCCGTATTTCTGGCAGTTTTAGATTGATGGATGCTTTAGGGTGTTTATTCTTCCCGTTCAAGGCATGCTTCCACCCCTCCCCCCCCCCCCAACCTGCACAGTTCTGAATGTGCATGCCCGAGGTACAAAGTGCCAGTGGCGTAACTTAGTTGGAGTGGATCCCGGTGCAAGAAATTATAGTGAACATCCTCCCCCGCCACCACTCGATGCCACCACACCCATACGAAAATGTATATGCATAATAGCAGTTAATCCATCTAAAGCATTAAGCACGAATGATTTAATGCAATATTCCTCTCTCACTTACAGTATTATACTTATTATTATACTTATTATTATTATACTTATAGGTATAGTTAAAAAAAATTGTTTATTTCAAGATATATGGTAGCTAGTACAGTAACCCTAAACTAACACCTCATGAAGCATTATGGTACATAAATGCAACCCACCTTGCTTTCTTTTCTGCAAACATCGGAGTCAAGTGTGGACGCGGCTTAAAACTTAGGTGGAGAAACACAGGAAACGAAGTGACGACCCGTGGATACAAGCAACAATAACTGAGATGTAAACCTACAATAAAACAGCAAAATTGATTATTTATCTCGCTTATTTTCTCTCCCTCTTTCCTTTTCTCTTTCGTCCTTTCTTGCATCCGTTTTTTTTTTATTTGTGTATGGGCCCCTCTCTACCGTCCTTCCAGTGTGCCCCCCCCCCCCCTGCAGCTGCACCCTTCGCACCCCACACGTTACGCCACTGCAAAGTGTACTCAATTTACATAACCTTTTGCTTGTGCACTCGGTTTACATGGATTTCCTGCATGTAATCCAACAGTTCGCCAAGTTGGTCGATGTAATTCGTCAAACCATTCATATCACACTTCTGACGGTAACTCTTCATATGCTTTTGGTCCACCTAACTTTGTAAAATTGATGAACTTGACGAAATCAGTCCAACTGATAAAGTCTTTAGCGTTTGGCCAAAATCAACAGGTTTGTTCATTCTTTTAGCTTGCGGATAATTAAATACAAATTCGACGTGTGCCTAGGCTCGAACTAGCATCAAAGTCTTCTCAGGTACATAAAGTGGGTTTACTGCCTGAGCTATCATTTCAGGGCACGCATTTCATTGTCTTTAGTGATTCCATGAGTGCCCTGGAGTCCTTGGCGAATTACAATCCTCGGAACCCCTTGACACAACGTGTCCAAGCTTTGCTTTCCCGCTTGCCTGGCCAGCGGAAAACCGTGCTTTTCTGCTGGATCCCGGGCCATGTTGGGATAGCAGGGAATGAACAAGCTGATTCTGCTGCGAAAGGGGCCCTTTCTGGCCCTCTCGGTAGGGATCTCAGCCTTGTTCCCTCAGATGCCTTTCCAACTCTGCGTCTGAGGTTACACGCTTTTTGGCAAACCTTGTGGGACAGACAAGACGGTAATAAGTTACGGCCCATTAAAGGCACTGTCGAGGAGTGGCACTCGGCGTGTCGCCGTAGTCGCCGTGAGGAGGTTGTGTTGGCCCGTTTGCGGATTGGTCACACCCGGCTTACTCACTGTTTCCTTTTGCGGGGGGTTGACCCTCCTGAATGTTCTTGGTGTCGGCGGCCACTTACGGTCCGGCACTTACTTGTTGATTGTCGCCATCTTGATGGTGTTCGTCGTCGGTTCCATCTTCCGCATGACATTGCGCGTCAATTGGGCGATAAGTCTGTCCTCCTGTCCGGTGTTTTTCAATTTTTGCAGGAGGTACAGATGTATGACAAGATTTAGATTAGGGGTTTGAATAGCATCTCTGTAATGTGTGGTGCAGTGGCAACCCGGGCCACTGCACGGTGACTGAGGTTGGCGCTAATGACCAAGTTGTCGACGCGCCATTAAGCCTCAATCCCCCCCCCCTATCATTTCATGAAAGTCACGACTTCACAACATCTGCATAATAAGATCGTAGGAATCACCATCATTTTTAAGTGCTTAAACAATCGAGTTAAACAATCGCTTTAACAATAACTTGTGCAGTGCACGAGGGTTATCATCGGTGCCGTGCAAAGGGTTTCAAAGGGTTTAACGAGCGTTAACCATTCCTGGTTATCTGCCCGAAGGCGTAAGGCCCTATGTCAGCCTTGCAAAGTGGTGTGCAACAATAAGATCACTGGAAATGATAACAACACATAATGAGGCATTTTCTTAATGTTGTTGTTATTGTTTTGTTTTCAGGGAGCCCAACCCAAATTGGGTTATCTGCCCCATGACAATGATAAGCACAATTTAGCTAAAGAAATTTACTTTACCACAATTAATATGACAAAGAAACTTAAAATAATACACATGACCACACTAATTTTTAAAACGGTCCATCCAACACCAACCGTGCTTAGAATGGACTTCAGCTAGGGAGTAACACCATTCTGCAGCAAATAATTGTTTCATGCAACGGCACTTGAACGCTAAAATGTTTTAAACGGTGTATCCTGTGATGTGAGTCGCAGGAAGCGCTGATTGAGTAAGCGAAGCGAACGAAAATTTGCGTTTGTTATCCAGTGTGCACAAAAATTTTATTGAGAAACTTAATTTGATGAAACATGGATATACACATGAGCGACTAAACCGTACCAGTATTGCAAACGGTCTATCAAACACCATCCCGAGCATAGACAAAGCCCATGCGTAGTACGGGCTTCCTCTAGTTTCTAATAAAATTGATACCTTTTCTAGCACAACAACCAATTAGCTAAGTACGGTGGTAATCAGTCGTCCACTAGGACCCAGCATCTAACAGAACTCTGTATTATCTCCTGTTCCAACTAAATGTTACTTGTTTAAATACCGTGTAAGATTTTAAGGACACTAGCTAAGGAGATACACTGAACTACACTTACAATAACTACAAACATCTTCAAGTTCGTAACACATTTACGTACTATGTATCATCTCAAGTTTCCTCCTCACCCCATTCTAGTACCAAAGCAAAAGCATATACACGCCCAAAACGAGCAAAACCTAGCCACTTCTATCGATCAGCAAGGGACCCTAAGATGAACGAGCTTGCCCAACCCACCCGTTCTTGCGCATTATCTTCGACGACATTATAAGAATGGGGGAAAAGGAATGGCCTCGATCTAGAGCTTAGACACCCGAGTTAGATGGGACACAATTGAGCTTTTAGAACAATCCCCACAGACCAGAGGGTCTGAACAATGACGACTGGGTAAGCGTCTTTGGATGGAGAGGTTTGCAGCATCTTGTTGTAGGAAAGGACCTTATAGAACGAAGCGATTCAAGTTCGGTTTATCCAGTGCTCTTCCATTCATGCCTCTGAGATTTAGATTTCCCTAAATCTAAATCCGGGGAAATTCTTTTTGGAAAAACTCGAGGAAGACAGAAAAGGTGAGAAAGAATCAGGTCTTTCGGAATTGCTCGCCGTGAAGTTGCAAGAAAAGGAAAAGGAACGTGGGAAGAAAGATTGAAGCCGCGCTTGATGAAGATTTATACCCAATCGTGACAACTTACGCGCGTAAGATAGATGGGTTGAGATTACGGAATCAAGTTTAAAAGGAAGTTCGTGTACAAGGATAAGGGTATGTTTTTTTTTTTTGGCCATTCTTTACACCGTGATGGCTGCAATGGTTCATCAATACTGACTACATTATTCGGCAGGCTGATGTAGATGGAGAAAGTCTACCTGCTTTAAAAAATTAGCTTTTTTTTTAAAGATGCGTGCTGTTTGTTATTGTTACTACAGACCCGCCTGATAGTATTACTTCCACTACACAGGTCTTAGAGCTCCTCTGTAATCTTGTGTTTTTCGCTTATTGTTGCCATGTAATCTTTGTTGCAAAATGATTTTGGAAAGTTATCAAAGCAAATCACACTCTCACAGATTAAGAAAACAAAACCAAATCAAAATTTCAAAATGATACTAATAATACAAGGATATTACAAAGAGTTTCTTTTATTTGGAAAGGAGAAGTGCTAGACTGTATTAAGGCTGTTTGGCTGTATATGATGGATTACAGTTTCCAAATCAAATATAAAACGAAATAAATCCTACAAAACAGCTAAAACAAAACAAAGCCTACAAAACAGAGCTAAAGTAAAATAAATCAAAATAGAATTAAAACAAACAGAAAAAGCCTACAAAGCAGAGATAAAAAAAATTCTACAAAGCAGTAATAAACAAATGCTACAAAACAGGCTGTTTGGCTGTGTATGATGTATTACAGTTTCCAAATTAGACAGAAAACAAAATAAATCCTACAAAGCAGCTAAAACAAAACAAAGCCTACAAAACAGAGCTAAAGTAAAATAAATTCTACAAAACAGCTAATACAAAAAAAATTCTACAAAACACAGTTCAAACAAAATGAATCCTACAAAAAAGAATTAAAACAAACTGAAAAAACCTGAGATAAAACAAATTCTACAAAGCAGTGATAAACAAATGCTGCAAAACAGAACTAACTCAAAACAAATCCTCAAAACGATCTGTAAATACATCACCATACCACCTGCCAAACTGCTGTCTACGTTGATTTCTGCCTACACATTCCAGATTGGTACTAAGAGAAAAAATACTGTGACAGAAAAAAAATTGTAATCTAATGTTACAAAGGAAGACATAGTCTTTACTAAAATGGGTTATTTAAGCTAGTTCATTACAATTGATTATTTAATATATTTCAGTCCATTGAATTTAGATTGAAGTTGAATTGATATTGAATAAGAATTCGATTAGAAGTTAAGTAAGACTAAAGTTATTAGTTAGTGAAACGGAGATGTAGAATCTTAACTAAAATATATACTGCATAGCCAGGTGGCTTCCAAGATTAGTTACTTACTGTTAACAAACAAATCATATAGGAATGCTACCGTAAGACATTTTTTAGTTTAGTTATCGATTTTGTTTTCATTGCTTACATCATATTGCTTGCATTTTAGTATCTGTAACTAACGTTTGGGGCACTGTTACTCTTCCTGGAAACAGGATTGGCCAGGATGTGACTTCTCTGTCTGCTGTATAATTTCTGGCATAACGTATGCAACCTCAGCTGGTGCATTCTTTAGTCGCAGGAACAAGATTTACCTGCTAATATTGCCTGCTAATATTCAACGAAAGCATCGTGGTCTGTATGGTCATAGGCATACAAAGTATGTAGTAGCATGCTGACAACTAGACACGCTGAGAGGGCTTGGATCGTTTCAGGCATCAGAGAAAAATTTACAATGCAGCTAAGAGGCTTCATTGTATTGGGTGAAGTTTGTGACTTGATTGCCGGAAAATCAATTTTCTGTGTATGCTAAAGGCTTAAATCCTTCAAACCGCCTTAGTTCAACCTGGTTATGTGCCATTTGCTGGTTAGGAGAACAATAACTGCGTATTTACTAACGTAAAACGCTACTTTTCCAATTCAGAGTTCGCGTTCTAGTGTTGGCTAAGTGTAGGTTATTTGGCCAGAAAAACAGTTTACTGTTTCCACTTTGTACTTTCAGTAAAACACTTGTTAGTTTACTAAGTGTTTAATTGAAAAAAGCTGAACGTGACGTGTGAGCATACATCGTGAGACGACGGCCCCCAGATCAAATTAAAACAATGGATTTTGTTTAACGTAAGCTATTTAAATAGAAAATACAAAGAAAATGAAGAAAAAGGAATAGCGTTGAAAATTAAAACAGAAAAAAATTAGGAACGAATGAGTGGCAGTGCGGTAATGAGAACCAAATACAATACAAAATACCAAATACAAAACCAAAGTTTGTGTGTGATATCTGACTAAAGTAGGGGTTGGACGAATAAAGAAAAAGTTCTGTTTCATTTTATGTTTTCTTTTATTTTTGAGTTCTTTTTTTTTAAGTTTCCCAGTGGGCTTCTCGAATCCCAGTCAGTCCGCACTACGCTTCTTCCCTTCCCCCTTTCCTCCCAACCAATGCATTAGTGGTAAGATTCATTCGTTTTGGATTGCTCACTCGCAAGTGGAGGAACGGGATTGGGGGGGGGGGGGTGGAAATTTCGGATGCGGGCAATAATTCAAGAATGGGGAAGTGAACCAGGGCTTGGTAACCAGTTGATAGACCAACTTCAATACCATCGTGAAAGGAAAGACACTATGGTGAATCACGGTCATTCCGTACTGCAGTTGGCATTTCGTCATATTTTTTTGGGCTTGTGTTATGTATTCCTTCCAAGTTGCCTTGCCTAGTAGAATAAATTTAATTTGTGGTTATATTACGTTTGCCTTGCATTGCCTTGCAAAATACTATGTAAAACTTAGGTATTTAATGAAAAACATATTTTTTTGGGGGAGGAGGAAGGGGGGGGGTGTGGAGTGGACCCAAACATAGAAAACAAATTTGAACGAATTTTCGAATATTCGAATATGTTTTTTCCCAATTCGTCCATCCCCTAGTCAAAAACAAAACATTTTAAAGGGCAATTACATCCATTTCGACATGCATGTTTGACTTTTGGATCACTTACACAATAACTAAACACAAGAATTGCGGTAAAAGTACGTTACTTACGTCCGATATAACAATTTAATTACTGCATCACCAAAACACGACACGGAGATCGCCATTGTTTTGCTGGAACGCTCAGAAATTAATACCGACAGGTGTCACTTTTCGATTTCGACTCGCAGCCGATTGAGATAGCTGTATTGACTGTGAAGAGCTCAAGTGTCTGGTAGCCTTAGCTGGCCGGCAATGTAGTGGCCAGCTAAGGCCGTCAGACGCTTGAGCTCCTCACAGTCAATACAGCTATCTCAATCGGCTGCGAGTCGAGATCGAAGAGATCCGTCTGTCGGCATTAATTTCTGCGCGTTCCAGCAAAACAATGGCGACCTCCGTGTCGTGTTTTGGTGATGCAGTAATTTAATTGTTATATCGGACGTACGTAATGTATTCTTACCGCAATTTTTGTGTTTAATTATTGTGTAAGTGATCCAAAAGTCAAACATGCATGTCAAAATGGATGTAATTGCCCTTTAAGGATTGCCTGCAAGTTATTTTCTCCGTTCGGAGTAATGAAAATTCATTTCATATCACTACAGCTAAATAACAGTGTGACGCCAAGCTGATGGACAAATAACGTGCACCGTAACAATAAAGTGCACAACCAAGTGGTTAGAGCGGTCGGCTCTCAAGCCAAGCGGATGATGCATTGAATCTTGCGACCAAAGAAATACAGTTAAAAAATCCGTATATATTTCACAAGATTTCTGATGATGCAACAGAATAAACTCTTGAAAATTGTAGACTTTTGTCAATTTCTCGATTGAATATCACGACTTTAAACGGCGAAAAACTTGGCAGAATAAGCAATTTTTAACGTTTTCCTGTAATCCTTGCCAGTTACTCGGTTGGATATCACGACTTTAAACGGCAAAAAAAAAACTTTACAGGAACCCTTACCAAAATTTCGTTTGGTCAGATAAGATACACACGTTGGCAAACACAAGTTCAACAACGAAACATTTAAATTTCGCAGTTTTTTTTCTTAAACATAACATTTTAATTTTGGTCCTGTATTTTGGTCTTTGTTCTTTTCGTCATTTTGGGTACACGGGTAGCTGCGAGCACTGGGGCGCCAGATTCGATAGGCGTCTTGGTCCCAGCTCTACATCTCTGGTTTATTACAGACCCAAGGTTCGATCCTGGCGATGAGAAGTGTATATGTACGGGTTTTTCTCCGGGTTGTTTCCCGCCAGTTGCACGAGGGTTTCCTCCGAGTACTCCGGTTTCCTCCCTCTTGCGGCAAAAAACAACTGTTCCTGATGGTGGTAAAACCATCCACTTAACATCTGCAGCTTGGTTCCTTAAAAGCTGTAAGCTTATTGCCCGACAACGTCTATTATTATTACTATTATTCTATTTTGTAGGTCGGACTAAAAGACGTCAGTGGAATTAATTTCTAACTGATGCCGGCGAATTCTATAAAGCTTTTATTCCGCTTTATTTTTTGCTTTTCTGTATTAAAAGGTCTCCCGGCATTTTTTTCTGTAAAGCCTATAAGAAAGAGCGCAGTAATTGTAAAAGTCGACCTTTTTAGAGGCTAGCAGATAAATGGAATTCTAGACGTGGTTCGAATCTGTCGAAAACAGCGTCCAACTCTTCTTGGTTCGGTATTGATCGAAGGAGAAGGAGAGATGGGAGAAAATAAGAAACGAAAAGAAAGGAACGAAAACGAAAGGGCGATTCGAAGAAGTAGCTAAAAAAGAAAACCAGAGAAGCCGGTCTTCCTTTTATGTGCTTACAGCTGACTGAAAGACAAGAAGGATATATTGGCAAAAATAAATAAATAAGAATAAAAGTTTGTAAATTTTATTTTATTTTATTAGCAATACTGTGCGTTTGTAGTTTTGAGTAAGTTATACGTGATGTTTTTTTTACTTTTTCTCCAAAGTGGCTGTTTTTGTATGCATACAATCCTCTACATGTTTCGAAAAACGCACGTGTCCGCATAGACGTATTGCCTTGGAGCTATGACCTGTTGTTACTGCCCAGTTTAACTTTCTCCAAATGACGACTTAAACTTCAAGTATCATTCTGGCGGCAATAATCCAAATTTGTCACACTTTTAGTACAACAGTGACTGAAATGTATTTTTAAATCAACAGTTGGTAGCTGTTTTTTTTTGTTTTTTGGGTGGAGATCGTTGGAACTTATTTCTTATTTCCAGCGATCATTATAGAGATTCAAAGCAAGTAAATTCATATAATGGTTTCTGACATTGCTTTATTCGTGGCTAATCCCCTGTAATTATTTCGAAAAACGTATGAATCCATACATACCTCTTCACCACTAAGATTATCGTTTCCCTCAAAATGGCGGTATTTCAATTTCCACCACAATTCTAGTGTAAGTGGTTTACCTATAGTAAACTACAAGCTATAAAGTAAGCTTTAAAGTAAGCTAAAAACTATAAACTATAATAGTGAACTAAACCAAATAATGACAAATTGTATTTTCAAATCGAGATTAGTTTTGTTACAAAGTGTAATTCATCGTTTCATTTGTTTAGCTTCTTTTTTTTTTTACTTCGTAAATTGTGTGTGGTACAAGCGAGAGCGCTTTACTAATTGATTGCGGCTGTTACCTTTTACTCGCTCGTGAAAGCAGCGACACCATTGTTGATGGCGCTATTTTTGTGGGTTTCTTTGGAACTTAACTGATTTCCACAACGAATGTGCAATGGGAAAACGAAAGTTACGCGGTCTTTAACGTGAGAGGATATGGTTTTAACGTTTCCACTTCGTAAATATATATTTGATTGAAATTTTGAAGATCATTGGGGGATTCTGTGGACATGTACAAGCGATATGTAAAATTTGGTAATTGTTTGGAAACCTTACTTTTCACGCTATTGAGTTAATTCACCTACCTATCGATTCCTTTCGTCGTTAGGGTTCCAAAAATCATAACGAAAACGTGTGCAAACGTTTTTTTATTTAAAAAAAAATTATTAAAACACGCTAAAACGCTACGCACAACAAGCTAGAAGCGGCAGCTATTCTACGCGATGATTCCGTAACTAGAAAACCTGATTTCAACCAGAACGTTACTAAACGAAAATTATCTCTTTCCTAGGCATACGGTGATATTTGTGGCCGGATTTAAAGTCCGCAGGGGCGCGCTTCGCGCGCATTATCATATACATCGAGAATTGGTGTAATCAGAAATAATATGACGCAAGCATTTGTGAAACAAGGAACAAATTATGCTACTTCCTTGTTTCACAAATGCTTGCGTCATACTTTTTCTGATTACACCACTTCTCGATGTATATAATAATGCGCGCGAAGCGCGCCTCTGCGGTCTGTGATTCCGGCCGCAAATATCGATATACACCAACCAATTTTTCGTCTGCGTCAGCCATTTCGTCTGCTACCGGAACGAGATAATTTCCGTATATTCAGGGGCACGGAATCAGGTTTTCTTGTTGCCCATCCACCTCGCAGCATCACGATGACGGAACGACAGTTGTGCGTAGCGTTTTAGCGTGTTTTAATAATTTTTTTTAAATAAAAAAGCGTTTGCACACGTTTTCGTTATGATTTTCGTAACCCTAACGACGAAAGGAATGGATAGGTAGGTGAATAAGGTCGATAGCGTGAAAAGTAAGGTTTCCAAACAATTACCCAAAGTTTGATATTCGATAGATGGCGAATTGGCCAAATGCAAGACGTTTCACAGTGAAAAAATAGCAACAGCCAAAAAAAATTTCGAGCCAGGTAAGTTTACATATGCGATTTGGACTGAGTGTAAGGTAAGTTTCGGCAAACTCCGCACACAAATACAGTTACTGAAACACTGTAGTCAAAATAGTCACTCTAAAACTTAATTAACAGGGAAGAACACATAGTATGGTATGTACCATTTACACAAAGAAATAGCAAGAGATTATGTTGTACTACATTACAGTATTTGCACGTAATTATAATGCTGTAGTTGTAATGTTACTTGGTGAAAGGTATACAAAGGAATAGCAGGATTTCCACTTAACGAATTGCTTCAGCGTGGGACACTGTTCGTCATTCAAAGAGAAACGAATTCAGCACACTTTTGAAGAAACGTTATTTGTATTTTGTAACTTGTATTTTCCAGGTGTAAAACATTTGATTTTAGGGATTGAACGTTATTAATTAAGTAAATAAGTTTATACAACAAAAATGTACAAGACCAAACGGAAAGATGCATACATTCATGCTACAAGTGCTCCTGTGTGGTTTGAGGGGAGCTGATCAAGAAAAATGAAGACCTTACTCTATTGCCAACGAAAATAAAAATTTTGTTGCAGTGACAGTAGCAAAACAAGATAAAATAAGTATGTGCGAAAATAATTTACTGTAACTTTTGTTTTTAAGTGTTTCATATTGTTTTTAATTTGTTTTTAACCTTAAGAAAAAAATAAACTCAAATAAAAAAAAAACTATTAAATGTAACTATTAATATAGGCTTTTAAAAACGTATAAACTATTAATGAAAATTAAGGTGAAAACGCACACCATTTACATTCGCAAAGAAATATAAATCTAACACTTGACAATAATAAGCAAAACGGAAAAAATACAAAAAGGTTGTGAAGCATCATCATTTGCAAGAAATTGAACGCAACGTTCATTTCAGTATGTTGAACATGTTCTCCAAACTATCTCTGTTCAGATTTATCAACCACCCAAGCAGCTGTATCAGAAGCGCGTGCAAATTGGTTGTTTCGTTCATCTTCATACGCAAGTTGTTTTGAAATTTGCTACTATGAGGTAAAATTCGGATTCGTATTGTCGTTCTTTTGACACCGTTGGTTGCGTAACATAAAATCTTTTTAGTCGAAATAATAATAATAACAATAATAATAATAATCATAATAATAAATACTCAGACAAATTAAGCAGGTTCCAGCAGTTGCTTGGCCACAGTGTCTAGTGGAAAACATATTTCAAAAAATAGAAAGTTCTATAATTCTTCCTGAATTATAAAACACAAGGTAATACTGGACTGATTTTCAGTTATTCTTTTTCTTTTAATACGAAGTGTTTAAAAATGTATGTTATAATAATACACACGTGTAAATTCACTATTCTCCTTTTCCTCTCTTAGCTGCACGTTGTATTGATCGCAGGGACGAAAACTGCGAAAGAAGAAGCCCAACTTCTGCAAGAAGGGGGAACGAGAAGCACGTTAGGCGTATAACAGACAACGGTACTGCGCACGTCTTGTGCGCAAGCGAATAAATGGAGGAGGGAGGGCTGCAACGGGTCAGAAGAGCGAACGGGCAACAGCAAAACCCGGTGCGAGCGTGTGTGAAGAAATGGACGAAACCGCCGTGTCGTCGCGACAAAGACATTTCCAGTAAAGTTGGAATGGTGTCGCCTCGACCACACACCAACCGCGTTTACGTTTGGCCTTTGACACGAGGGAGAGCATGAAACGACCAACACATTTTAACCGCATCTTTAACTGAGTGTATGTCTGTCCCGTGTTTTAGCGGTCTTCTTTTCTTTCGTGCTATTTTTTTTTTCCGTTTCTGGTTGTCGACGCTTCGTTTTCTTCGTCTCACCATTTAGAGAGAGTCGTTACTTCGCTTGTTCCAACATGCCACTTTAATGGTAGAAAAGGTCGAGACCTTGTTTCCATGGCACCACTAACACCTGTCTGTCGATTCTTTTTTTATAACTCTAAAAAGGGTCACGTGATCTCACGCACGTTTCAAAATAACATGATCGCCCCAGTCTGTTTCGGTTTTCGTGTAAGCCAACACAGAGAGAAAATAAAATTACAATAATGGCAATTTTAAAAAAGTAATTTTTCGAACGAGTTTCACAAGAGGAAACTAGAAGTTTCTGAAAAATACGCGGGGTGTGGTTGGGGGAAATAGGAGATTGAACTCTTTCAAAGCCGACTGTGGAAGACACCAAGATGCATTGATATAAAATAAGAAAAGTGTTGCCTAGATTTTTGCCTCATTCTTGTTCACACTAAAGCAACCTAGTAGTCAGGTATGGTTTCCACGGCGCACAAAGCTTTTTCCTTTTTCGTTGGCAGATGTTTACCTTTATTTACCCAAAAATCCCTTTCTGCCCCCCAAAAATGTCATAATTATTATTCAATCAGGCGGAATAAAAACGGCGAATAAATTCGAAGAATGCAGTAATTATGAATTTTTACCGCAAACTGCAGCGACTGGAAACGACAATGACGTTAACAGTTATTCCACCTCACAGTCGATGTAACGACAAATGAAATCAAAGCGAAAGGATGTAACAAATCAAATCCCGCGAATCTGGCACATATTTTGCAGCTATGGCCATTTCCCTCAAATTTCCTTTTTTTTTAAATTTTGCCCCTCTGAACTGGCGAATTTCCCGAAAAGTGGAATTTTTCCTCCTGTGGAAACCCTGTATCCGACCAAAGCTGTAGGTTTAAGGGCTATCCCGAGATAAACGGATGCCCCTTCCACAAATTAAGGAAGTAAGAAACTTGGGAGCTTGGTTCTCTGGAAACTTGAAATCCTCCATCCATTGCTAAAAGGTATGTACCTTGGCCTATCGCCGATCTGCTTCAATTAAAAGGTTCTTCACTTTTGGCAGTTGAACGACTTTGGCATGGGCACTTGAAGTTTTTGTGCGGCCAGTCTTGGAGTACGCTACCCATGTTTGGTCTCCATACTTGTTACAGGACATCGACACTGTGGAAGCTGTTTATGTACGCCTCAGTAAGTGCATCACAGGTTTGCGCGTCTTTTCTTGTGGGATGCGCCTCGAGAGACTGGGTCTTGAGTTATTGGAGTTGTGATGGGTCGATTTTGTTCTCGTTTATTGGACTTAGCATAAACTCATTGCCGTTGATCTTCCATATTTGATTTGCCCCTGGCTTAGCTGTAACCAGGGAACATAATTGGAAAATGGCTGTTCCGGCATCCCGCACTGATTGCCATAGGGATTTTTTTTTCTGTGCGAGTGATCCCTGTCTGGAATGTTCTTAATAGGGAAGCTGTAAATACTAATTCTGTCCCATCTTTTTGTCGAATGCTTAGAAAGGAACTCATCCATTTTTTTCTCGGATGCCCATTTCCCTGAACGGCATTTCCCGGAACGGCATAAGAGGCTCACCACTCTGCCGTCTCTGTTCTCCTTTGAAATTAATTTGTTTATTTACAATTCAATGTGATCTAACTATTTTGATGTTATAACCTTCATCAGATAATTTTACATTCTAACACAAGGTGTCAAGTGTCGGGTAATATGCAGGCTCTGCCTTAGTTTATCACAGGAACAACACCCAACTCGAGGAATTTTACTACTCCAAAAATGCATCCATATTAAGAGGGATTTAAAAAAGTCCTGACTTACATGTGATCAGCTAACTCAGTAATTCGTTGGTTGAAAGCTCCAAGAAGGCTACACTGCTTGTCCGATACTGGTTGATTTTTTTTATTTCAGTGGCCTAGAAAAGCTTGCGATAATCACTGTTACAGCCAAATGCTAGATTACGTTGAATCAGTTCATTGAATAAGTTCGTTATTTCTTGTTCCTAGGTAATTTTATGAACTCCTGTGGGTACGCAGTACAAAACGTACACACAATAAAATATCGTATTCGTTCGTCTATTACATTACTACCAGGGAGCCATCACGTATAGGTCTATCACAAGAATATCACATGCTCTCTCTGTAGACAAACAATTAATTACTTTTAAACTGCTAATCAAATTGGGACCAAACTTGGTACCCACTGACGTCTAGAACGGTGCAGAATCAGAAGCAGTTAAAATTTTTCAGCCTTTTCTGACAACGAGAACAATCTATATAACTAAGATCGTATTATTTGTTTGTTTGTTTGTGTGTGTGTCCGCAATGTGGGAATCTCGATTATCTAACGTCGTTTGTTTGTTTGTATGTCTGGGAAACGGAATTGTCTATATAAGTAATGATTCGAACTGTGTTTTCAACAAAGAGGCACAGTACTGGTGACGTCATGTTTTTTCCAGTCACAATATTTTCATGCAAACGAGATCTAGGCCTTAACCCTGGCTTTAACTAAATCGTAATGAAAACTTGGGCGACTGCTAACGGGAAATCACAGTATTTTAATGCAAACGGGAAATCACAACAATGCTCTGCTCTTCTTAGAAATATCGGGGGACGTTTAACAATGGGAATATACAAAAATGCTCTGCTATTCTTGCAAATTTCTAGGGACTTTCAGGAGTGGTTAACGCTCGTTAAACCCTTTGGTTTGGTTGGACTTTCAACAAAGGGAATACATAAGAATGGAAAGTTTGCTTCGACAATAGGGCGTGTATTCAAATAAATGTTATATTCGAAAAGAGAATATTTCTTCAAACAACCGTTAATTTTGCTGTTATTACTTCTTGGAACATTCTTAAAACTAGCCATATAAGGTCCTAATGAATTCCTAATAATACATCGACTTGCTGATTTGCGACCATGCTAAACCTATTGTCACGACTCACTGGAGTTGAGGTTCAATAACGGCAATGACTTTTCGATTATTAGTCCTGTGTGTAAGCAGAAAATTTTTTTAAAAAACTGCACTTTATGAGGATAACACTATGTTTGGTGTACTTCATGTCTACACCCATTAGAAACTTTCAGGAAGGGGTGCCCACCTGAAACCTGTCCAAAAACCAACATGGCCACCATTTTGCTTTTAAAATGGGCGCCATACAATAAAAAAATCGATAATGTCCGTAATCTTGGTGTCAATAATTGCTAGGTTTAAGGTCTGCCGAATTAAAAAAAAACTGTTATAAAAAAGTGCTAGGACTCCACACGATAAGATGTCTAAGATGACGGCCAAAGTGGTGGGAAAATTCATGTGTTCTTCATAATTTTAAAATATACTTATAAGGTAGAGGCAAATTTACATTAGTGCTCAAAAACGTGAGTTCGTTTGCAATGACTATAGTAACTGGCAAACACCAGGTCAAATCCGTAGTGTAGTGTAGTCGCAATTACGAGCTAAGCTGCGGCTGCTTCTCTATGCTGTAGCACTGTATTTTTCTTCAATTCGCCATAAGTGACACCTTTAAAGTGATGCGGTAGAAGTTCTAATTATGATAAATGGATGTATTTGGGCTCAGACATCATGAGAAGATGTGTATTTTTCAACGTAGGTAATAAAAACGATGTATTGTAATTAGGAGCTAAGCTGCGACAGTTTATCTACTTTGTAGTGATGTGGATTTTGTGTTTATTTACCACACGTTACATCATTAAACTGCTGCAGTAGCCGTTCTATAATTAAGATAGATGGATGTAACTAGGCTTAGATGAAAGACTGAGATGTATATTTTGGAACAAGGGCAATTAAAACGTTTTATTGTAATTAGGAGCTAAAATGCGGCAGTTTACCTACGTGGCGGCACTATGCTTTTTGCGTCTATTTATCACAAGTTACATTTTTAAACTGCTGAAGTAGCCATTCTAATTAAGGTAAATAAATATAATTAGGCTTAGATGAAAGATGGAGATGTATCTTTTCCAATAAGCTTTATTAAAATACATCCATTAACCATAATAACTGCCACCACACCACTTTAAAGAAGTAACATGCGATGAATTGAAGAAGCGTGGAGCTACATAATAGATAAACAGTTGTAGCTTATCGCCTAATTACGATAAACCGTTCTAATTACCCTTAGTCCGAAATATACATCTCTATCTTTCATCTAAGCCTAATTACAACCACCTATCTTAATTAGAACGGCTACTGAAGCAGTTTAAAGATGCAATTTGTGGTAAATAGACGCAAAAAGCACACAGCAAAGTGTAGATAAACTGCCGTAGCTTAGCTCCTAATTACTATAAATCGTCTTAATCACTCTTGTTCCAAAATACACTTCTCCATATTTCATCTAGGCCTACTTAATTCTATTTATCTTATTTAGAACGGCTATTGCAGCAATTTAATTATGTAACTTGTGGTAAATAGACGCAAAATGCACATCACTACAACGTAGATAAACTACCGTTGCTTAGCTCTTAATTACAACAAATCATTCTAATTATCCTTGAAGGAAAATATACATCGATACCTGATATCTAAGTCTAAATACATCCATTTTATCTTAATTAGGACTGCTATCGCATCACTTTACAGATGTAACTTCGGTGAATTGGATGAAAATTGCAGTGTTACAGCATAGAGAAACAGCCACAACTTAGCTCCTAATTACGAACACACTACACTGCTTTTACGCATTTGAACTGGTGTTTGCTAGTTACTAATCATTGCAACCGAACTCACATTTTTTGAGCACTAATGCAAATCTGCCGCTTCCTTATATTTTAAAATTATGAAAAATATTTGAATTGTGCCTCCTTTTTGGCCGCCATCTTGGATATCTTATCGTGTGGAGTCATGGCACCTTTTTAGAGTATTGTTTTTGAATTCGGCAGACCTTACAACCTAGTTATTGACACCAAAACTTCCATACACTAGTATAATTTTTAATTTTTGTATTGTATGGCGCCCATTTTAAGAGCAAAATGGCGGCCATCTTGGTTTTTGGATAGGTTTCAGGTGGCTCCCCTTCCTAAAAGTTTCTCATGGGTGTGTACATGAAGGATCGTGTTATCCTCACAAAGTCCAGTTTTTTTTTTCTTACTCCTAGGACTACATGGGACCAAAGAACTGCGGTGAAAATACATACTGTTAAGGTACTGTACTTGCGGTAATGTGACTTGAGGAGCTGCAATTTCAAAGTACACAACTACTAAACTCGTCGTAATACGAGTTGAGGAGATGTGATACTACAAGCCATGTGATATTGCTTACTTTTCCTGGAAGTCAGAGTCATCTGTCAGCAAATCAAAAGAACAGAACGTTTGCGTGATCTAAAGTTTGCTGTTTCTTATTATATTTTTCCCTTGTTGCTACACCAAATGAAATAAGGGTCTCAGCCCTTTTCAAATTTATGGAAGGTTTCATAAAATTTATACAAAAGATTTTATGAAAACTTTTTAATGAAAACGTTCTAACGAAATTTAAGAAAACATTTGTATGAAAAAAAACATTTGTGAGGAAACGTGTGAAAAGTTTCACACCTTTCACACCTTTTCAAATTTATGAAAAGAAAAACTATGAATGTGTGGTCCACCCTAAGATTTTTAATTGATAATAGTAACATTCTATCAAGTCGCATACAAATTACGATTATACCTGCCTGATTGAAAGGATAACACATTCCATGAAATCTAGTAATTCGGTTGGCCCTGATGGTTTTTCTTCTAATTTCTACGAGGAACTCGTGAGCACATGTCACC
>JAHWFP010159868.1:103303-117940 GCA_023313725.1 Lithobius niger | reverse complement strand
TTTCTTTACTAAACCATTAACATGATCACCGGGTAGTAAGGGTCTAATGCTTAGCAGCGTCTTACTGGCCAAATTTGACACCTAGACCCTTACAGTCAAAGCTTGTCCGTGTTCCTTACAGGTTTTGCCTTTTAGACCCTTACTTTTAACTTTTAACGATACGTTTTTGTTTATTAATCCGTGTTACTTTGAAAATTATAACAAATAGGTGTGGTGGTGGATGAGGGGTGGGGTATGAGTGACACCTTTATAATTAATTTGTTGTTTGTTTTGTTGCGCCGCCTTTAAGCTCGGTAAATAGCTATGGCCCTTACTAACCTGGCTATCGCTAGTGTTAACAATAGAAACAAATCCTTTAATCTTCAGTCTTTGTCTTGCAGCTGGCGTTTGCTAAATGGCATTGTTGCATAATAACAATGTTTAAAACAATGTAAAACAATCAATCTGGTCGTTTAGAGCTCCGTAACCCCTGAACCACTTGACCAATTAGAAAAGACCTTATGGAAAGGGAACATCTACGGAGCAATACCTGTAAAATGAGCTAAGAACCAGCTTTACAGGACAAATAGTTTGACCTGTAGAGAGGACAGACGAAAGGTACATCCCCAGAACAAGACCAAGACCAAGACCAAGACCAAGAACAAGACCAAGACCAAGAACAAAAAGTTGTCTATTTGGCCCCTCTCTGTGTCTCGGGTTTGGCTGGACTGAATTTCACAATTTTTGGACTGTAGACAGGCCTTGACTAGTCAAGGCTAGATTCCAAATTCGGTTTAAATTTTTTTAATTTTGACGGAGTTATAAGCTCTCAAAGTTGAAAGTTTAACACAGAGATCCTAGGTCGACCCTTACTAACACTATCGCCAGTGTTAATAAGATTAAAAACAACAGTTTTTCCTTTCCTTATTTTGCATGAGCTCACTTATCTTTAAGCTTTTTCTATGTGAATAGACACTTCAAACATAACAAGGAAGGGGACGGGTTAAGTAATAGATATCCGTGAAGTAGACCGGGTTATCCCGAAATAATTGCTCGTCTGCGAGAAACGGAACAGTCCAAAGATCGAGGGGTTGCGAAATCGCGCGAGCGCGCCAGCACGAGTTTGATTTTGCTACCCCTAGATCTTTGGACTGTTCCGTTTCGAGCAGACGAGCAATTATTTCGGGATAACCCGGTCTAATTCACGGATATGTGTTTTAATGCTAAGGTGTGACGTCGAGCCAACATGTCTAGTTATTTGAGATTAAAAAAAAAATTATTTGAAAATTTTATTTGTGAATTATGACGTAAATTCCTGAACTCAAACTTCCGGCTTAAACTTCCTGTCTGCGGAAGTCTCACATACGCGAGGACGTCCCTATATCCAGTCCCAGTCACCGACATTTGTGTTTAAGGTAAAACCGTATTTTTTCTACTTTATTAGTTTAAATAAGATATAGCGTATAAAATGCGCTATTCTCTTGAGTCTCGTAGGTTTTTAAATGTGTTTAGATGGTGTCAGTAGGCTAGTTTTCGTACCGTCGGAACGAAAGGTTGTCGGGGGGGGTTCGGCTTGGACTATTCATTCGTGGGTGGGGGTGGGGAGGGGGCTAGCATCGTACGCGAGGTTTTTTTTTTTTTCGTGTTAGTGCGTAAAATGTCGCCAGGCTATAAATGTGCTGTTCGCTTGAGTATCGTATGTTTTTAGGTGTATTTAGGTGTGTTTACAAGTGTCGGTAGCCTAGTTTTAGTACTGTCGGAGTGAAAGGTTGGAGGATTGGACCATTCCTGCACGGGTGGGGTCCTAGCATAGTAGCCTACGCGAGGTTTTTTTTCTTTTTTTTTCCTTTTAGTATGATAAATGTCGCAGGTTGCAAATGTGCTTATTTATGTTGGTTGAATTTGTTTTGTGTACGGTAGTTTGGCAAAGTATGTCACGTGGCAGAGCAGTGGTTGTGTGGAGCGCGGAAAAAGTGTTAGATTATCAAAAAAAAAAGTGTGGGTTATCAAAATTAACCCACGGTCACGTGTGTGGGTTTTCATATTAACCGTATATAACGGCTACACTTTTAGCATTGGGATGTGTTGGCGTGACGTCACCGCCGTGCATTAAATGCCTTTAATCAGTTTTCCCTCCTTGCACGATTAAATAGAGCGCAGATTTAAAATGTTTTTTTTTCCTTTGAATAAATGCTCATCACTTTCATTTACGGGTCCTCAACGTTTTGTCATTCTCTGCTTAAAACGCTGCTTAAATCCAGGACGGGGAATGAGTTATTACAGGGTCATCATTGGGTTAATGGGGGTGGAGGAACAATTTAAAAAAAAAAGTAAAAAAAAAAAATTGAAATTTTTTTTCACACTAACAGACTTTTTCTTTTCTTTTGCATGGCTTTTTAATTCTAGGCTTTCTTTCTTGAAATGACATAAAATCAGGATAGGGAAAGGCAGGAGGAGGCACAGAATGATTAAATAAAAAGTGCAATTCTGAAATGTTATATATATATATTTTTAATCCGAATAAAGGCTCTTTTGATTTGTTTATTCCTCTACCTTTAGACTTTCTTTGTTTGAAACACTCTTAAAGACACAATGGGGTTACAGGCTTACCGCAGGTTTAATGGGAAAGGTTGGAGAAGGGGCTAATATTAGCAAAATAGTGCAATGATTATTGGGAGAAAACGGGTAATTATATTTCGTGTTGTAAATGAGTTTAGAAATAAAAATGCTGAACGTTCTTCCCTTATCGACACACCCTGCTGGGAAAAACAAAGCCGAATGTGATCAACAGTGTGATGGAGATACTTTGTTAGGTCATCGTTACCCAACCTGGCCTTAGACAATTTCAACAAGGGCAACAATACCAACTCGTTGGGTAGGTCATTCCACCAAACTAAAATACACGACAGTCTGTTTTAGTACAGTGAACGACACGTTTAAATGAATGGGGTTAGCTACACGCAGCTAAAAGCAAAAGGTTGTGTGAAATCAAAATTGCCAGTCATGGAAGAAGTGCAAGCCGAGGGAATCCAACTTATTAATTTGTTGCTTCCCAGGATACAATTTATTTTTTAGGCCACACAAAGATTTGGATCACGCAAAGAAATGTCATTGAACCGATTCAATGCAATCAATGTCGCGTAGTAGATGCCCTAACCACACTGGACTGGCATACTCTGAAATTGACCGAACGCTTACTGTACTTTAAAGGCAAAGACAAGGGCATCAATGTTACCCGTGGTGAACAGTCTCTTTAAAAAGTCAACACATTTATTGGCTGATTTGACAGTTTGATTACAATGGGTTTACCGATTTTAAGTCAGGATTAAACCACACACTCAAATCCGTTAACAACCTCTAGATTTTTGGCATAATGGTGTCCAGAATCAAGGCATAATTTAACAGAAAATTCAGGCAGCCAATCTGAAAAACATTTTTTGCCTAAAATTGGTAGTGTCATCTAGAAGACCAACTAATAATATCCGAGAAGCAGCGTTCAACCTCAAGTAAACAATGGCTTCCACTACTTGAATGTAGTTCTTTATGTCATCCGCAAATGTTTTTAGATTGTTTCTGGAAATTCAGTTGTGAGATAATTCAGAAATAAGATGAAAAGTAAAGAGCCAAAAACACTGCCCTATGGTAGGCAACTACTTACAGGTCTAATATTGGGCCAGTCAGATGTTAATGTCTCATTACTTAATGTTAACCAATAAATTGATTCTGTCCCCGTCCAAACTTTGCTGGAAACATACATGTGTTGTGATATTTACAGAATGGTATGACTTTCAGCTTACAAAAGTAGCTATCTATGCAAAGTGGTCAAAAGCTTTACTTGTTTTGCGTGTGTATTGGTAATGTTGTATAACCAGGGTGGCATTCCAAGGCTCATGATGCAATGCCCTGATTTTTCCAGGTTTTCCAGATCAATACTAACACTTTTCCTTGATTTTTTTTTTTGGTCGAAGGAAGGTGCAGTACAAGGACATTTCACTCAAAACGCTATAACCATATCGCATAGATATCTAAAATCAAAAATCGCACTGCCCTAACTGGTATTGGTAAAGAGCAGGAAAAGGCCAAAATGTGAACAAAACTAAAAACTCACTTAACACGTCTCACATTATTTATGCCTTAGGAGTTTTCGCTTTATTATAAATGAATCGAAAAGGAAATGAAGTTTTAACAGAAATTAAGTGAAGGTTTTAGAAGAAAAAATTAAATGCGAACTTTAGATGTGAAAGACTTTCCAGAAAATGTTCAAATTCCATGATTTTTGGTAAATATTTTTCAAATTCCCTGATTTTTCGCTGAATTTTCCAGACTTGAACTTGATGTTGATGAATTCCCTGAATCTTCCCGGTTTTTTAGGTAGAACACCACTCTGACAACGTGTGTAGTATTTGTGAAGTGTAGGATATCGCCCGATTTCCGAGTGCTGGGATCTAACAATGTCGAGGGCGCGCAGCCATTGTTGGAGTCCAGTATGAGGAAAGAGGGCGATATCCTTCTTCTCACCAGTTTTGAAGCTATCAGTCCGACGTACATTGTTGAGCGCGAGTGGAATACATTGTTGCTTTTAGCCAGAAGAAAGTTTGTGTAGAATATTCGTTAAGACGCAATGCTACACGCAACGAAAAGAGCAACGTTTAATTTTAAAAGCGGTTGCAATGTTGTAATTAACACGAATACTTAAACGATTTTTTTGACGTTTAAGGTGGAGGTGGTTTCAAAACTGTTCCATTAAATTGATCCAAAACGGGTGAGAAGTTTACAAATGGTAAGACTTTTACTGAAAAAATGTGCTAGAAGATTGGACAGTGGCTTTGGGCCGCAGATCTCCTATTGATGTAATTCAAATAGATTCTGCCAAAGCATTCGAATTGGTTAGTCACCCAAAGTTGCTCGCTAAGCTGAAACATTATTGGTTCAGTGGGAAGCTTATGTATTGAATTAAAGAATTCCAATCAAATCGCTTCCAACAGGTTATAGTGGAACGAAAAAGTCAAAGGAAATATTAGTTATCAGAGGGGTTCTCCAGAACTCTGTCCTTGGCCCGTTCCTATTTACTTTGTTTATAATCGATCTGACAAGTGGTTCAGATCAAGTACCATTAAACATGTTCGATGACGATGTCAAAACTCAGTTCGGTGTTACTTGGTCGATAAAATGTTATTATCGGCTTCAACGGAGAAAGTGTCAGGGTGATCTCTGGATTGGCCACTCTCAGTTGCGTTATGCAGGTGTGGTGTGTTTCACATTGGTAAGGCTGATTGTTCACATGATTACTTCGTATCCCGGTTTCCATTGCCTCATGTAAATTTGATTAAAGACCGGGATATCATTCACATCGGTTCTAAAATAGTCTATACACTGCTCTATTGTTGTCACGACTACTTTTCGGTGGTTAGCACTGGTGAGGCATAGTTTTGTTTCGGGTCATGTCCTGGCCTTAATCTGGATTTTGTAAGATTTTTGTTAGGCATCTTTTAGAGTATGCCAGCCCTGTTTGGTCTCCAAACTTAGTTGGCAATTTGACTGGGAGAGACATTACAGAGATGATTTGCAAAATTCCTACCTAGTTTTGGTAAGCTCACGTATCTGGGAAAGATTAAAGCTGGCTAACCTGGAGCCGTTAGACTTGCGTCTGTAACGTGCTGATCTGGCCCTGACTTTCTCGATCCTGCATCATTGGGTTGACTATGAACCGGAAATATTGTTTGAAATTAGAAGTGATGGTCGTAAGGGCGGCCTCATTGACGCTTGTAGTGAGAGCTTTCGTAAAAAACCATAAGCTACACTTCTTCGGAAATAAGGTTGCTTGGACTTCACTTCCTAACGAGATAGTGATGACTGTCTTCTTACTGTCTTTCAAATGCCATTTTAGACAAGGAAACATAAATCGCATGATTTTTAATGTGGGGGCTAGGAGGCAACGTTGCTTTACCTCTTTGTGTATGTTTGTGGCCTTTAGGTCACCACTGAGAAAGACTGAACAGCTACTTAGCTCGGCTGGATCCCTGTAGCCAGTATCCATCCCGGTAGCGCAGTAGTTAGAGCGCCCGGCCTAGTCAGCGGTAAGTCCTGGGTTGAAGTCCCAGTCGGGCAATTGTCTTTTCTTTCTTTCTCAGATTAGTGTATCTTGTATCTTCACACGGCCAGTCTTTAGTGCAGACTGTTTGCTTCGTTTACCCTTTACCTTGTGATTTCTTTCTTTATTATAAACATTGGTGGGTTTCTTATCAGAAATTTTGCACAGGTGACTGAAATCTGCCTAGTTTTTCACAAAATTCGTAGGGTTACTCCCGCTGATTTTCTACTTGTATCTTTCTTACGTTTTGATTCAAAACATTTGACAGTTGCTTGATTTTTGTTTTACTTTTGTGTAGTTGTATTATGTCTTTTACAGCATGAATTGGTGTGTTCTTGTGTCTGTATATACTTATCAGTGACTTGTTCCTATTCGAATTCGCTTTCGAATGAACTTATTAGAGCAGATTAAAGCAGCCACTCTTGAGCCACAAAAAATTGAAGCCGTGGATTACAAACGGATTATTGTACTCCATCAAAAAACGTTATAAAATGTACGGAATGGTGAAAAAACAACCCTTAAATAATGAATTAAAACTCAACTATCTCAGATATCGAAATCGTCTAGTTTAATTCGGTCAGTTAAAGACGATTATTACAGATCCCAATTTGCTCAAGCAAGGGGAGATCCTAAAAAAAACAAAAAACAATGGAATGTCATCAATCAAATAACTGTCAGAAAGCAGATGCACCATCAGCCACAAATGATTATTAAGCCAAAATTCTTACAATTTGTAAACATACTCGTAAAACAAGTTGACAGTAGTTGACAGAAGTTGACATTGAACGGGGATGGAATTGATACTAACATCATGTTAATGTATTTCGAACCAACCACAAAGAGTCGACTACCCCAGGGCAGTGTACTTGGCCCTTTTCTTTTCACCTTATTTCTAAATGATCTCCCAGCACTCTCTCTGGAAATTAGTCTAAATTATATTGCAGACGACGTAAATACGTTTGCAGACGCGTTGATAGACTGCTAGCCAGCCAGAAGATAGTAGAAATATATCTATACACATTCAGATAGGCATATGGATAAGTAAATAGATCCGATAAGCGTATAGGACTGCTTTAACTACGAGTTCAAAAAGGCTAAGACGCTGAGAGCAACAGCCAGGGCAAGACAGCACACCATTAACCCTAACTCCCCTCCCAACCTCCCCCTCCACTGTCTCTGTACTCTACCCACCTTGCTACTTCGACGCACTCCAAAAAGAAAATTTCATAAATTATATTACGGCGAAAATGGATGTAGGACATGGGTTTGAGAAAAGCGAAAGTGGCTGGGGTTAGGAGACAGCACCTGATGCGTGGGCGGCTGGAACGCTACCATCTTTCGATGAGCAAGCCTTGCACCACCACCTACCTACTTACCTAGCTTTAATATAATTTCGCGCCAGATAGAGTAGGCCGATAGAAAAGTTGGGGGGAAAAAATGCACTTTAGCTGAAGCGTGTGCACGTACACACGTAGTCAGGAGAACCAAAAAAAAAATAAAGGAAGAAAAATCTAGATCAGTTTTGGTGGTAGGAGGTGTAAATAGATTTATTCTATCCAGACTGATTCTGCTTTCAGAAATCTTGTTGAAGTTTAGTGTCTGAGTTTATTAGAAAGAAGAATTAGACTTGTGTGTACAGTACTTGACCAGAGAATCAGTGATCCGTATGACCCTACAATAAGTGCACAGCCAAGTTTCGTGGTTACACCGCATAAATGAAAACTGACTACTCGTACGGCTGGTGTACGGGTTGAATTTGCGCATTAGTCATAATAATAATTTGTGATTACTCTATACAACTAAGATCGTAATGTTCGTTTGTTTGTTTGCTTGTTTGTGTGTCCACAGTGGGAATCTCGATACTCTTTATCCTATTGAAGTCCACAAGTAAGAACTGCGCAGCTGAGCCGCACTACCTTTCATCCCGTTAGGGTATAAGGCACACTCAAATCTCACAAGACCGAGTCACAGGAAAGAGAAACCACAGCCGAAGAAACCCAACCACCATAGTCCACATGGGTTCGTGTCCGAAGACAATTGCCCAAGTGTCAACCGCTCAAAATCACACCTCTTGACAAAGTCAGAATATGGGAGGAGAGTATCGAAAAGCAGCCTCTCCAATATTTTCACATAAAGAAGTGCCAACAAAGACAGAAGAAACAGAAACACAACACAAGCCACAAAAGTGCAAACGTCACAACAGACATCACCACATGCAGAATTACGTCCTGCATCCAATTCCTCAGCAATTAAGATTCTTTCACAACTTCATTTAGATTCCTTAACATCAACTTCATAATTCCAAATCGCAAAGTAAACGTCCAACATCCAATTCCCCAGCAGTTAAGATATAGATTCTTAAACAACAACTTCATTTAGAGTCTTAGCAACAACTTCTTAATTTCAAATCACAAAGTAAACGTCCTGCATCCAATTTCTCAGCAATCAAGATTTAAAATTCTTTAAGGATTTAGATTCTTTAAGATTTAGATTCTTTAAGATTTAGATTCTTTAACAACAGCTTCTTAATTCCAAATCACAAAATTCTCAAATTTAGTTCACATTTAAATTCTTTAACAACAGCTCCCTAGTTTCAAATCACAGAATTCTGGATCCATCTCAGTATTACAGTATTCCATAGTCAGAGCAGCAAACATTCCCAGGCATCGGAGGTGTAAATCACACGATCCAAAGAGAAAAAACAATTTCTTGGGCATCGGAAATGGAAATCGCACAATCCGCAAGAGAGCAAAACCACAGGTTGCTACCACAATAGTCAAAAGTTCACAAGTTAAAGTAGCTGCACAGTACCAAGACCAGACACACATCACATGTCAACATAAGTCAAAAGATCGAAGCACATCAGTCCAGCACAGCAAGTTTCCAAAATCCAGAAGAGACGAACAGAGTGAGCACCCCAGATCCCTACAGTACGGGAAGAGGGTACCACCCACCCACAGGTCAAAGATGCAGGGTTTAGATTCTCTCACAGGTCATCCTCAGCAGCAGCGTCATCAAAGTCAACGTACAGCACACTCGGCACATCAAAATTGTTCTGTTACCAAGGAAGAAGATAACCAGTTCGACACGATCAGTCCAAAATCACGAGAGGAAACCCACAACAACAGCCACATCGTCACATACGTCGACTCCAAAAATATCACAGTCAATTCCACACAAGCAAGACAATAGTCAAAACCAGGTCCAGTCCATTCGTAGCCAAAAGATCAGTCCAATTCACACAGCCAAATCAGACTTGCAAGTAAGAGCCACGTGACCAGTCGTCACACTTGAAGCATCTCGTAGCCGTAAGAGTCCTAGAGGTAGCAATACGAAGGTTCAGATTCCACCGACTAACAAAACCAAGAGCCGCACAACGAGAACTACGCCTTTTCCTCAGATCAGAAACTTTAATAAGCATAGAGGCAACTCTGCAATTTCGGCAGATCAAAGCGCCAAATCCATCATTTCCACATTTAAAACATCGTCGTCGAGAAGAGTTCGTCTGTTCAATCAGCACAAGATCATCCTGCAAAATAGCATCCCGATTCCGAAGCGCACAAATCTTTCCCAGGTTGTACTCGAAACAAGCCAAGAGATCATAAAATTCAATCAACAAGGTCAAGGCATAATCACATTTGTCCAAATCAAAGGAAAGCACATCAACATTCTTGTGGAAACAAGAATCCAAAATACAGGAAGCATTCAATTTCATAAGTTCAAGTATTATCTTTGTTTCGCGTGCTTCAACCGTAGAATCCATAGAAGAAGTCATATTTAGTTCACAAACAGTTTAGGACAAAGATAGACCCACCACCAAGATGCTAAGCCACAAATCACAAGTACGTTTACAGCCCAAGGCACACCAAGTCTGAAACCAAGAATCGTAATCAGAACATCAAATAAAAAGCACGATCTCAAACACAGGTCCAGGACGAAGACTCGATTCAGGACAGTAATGAAGAACAAAAAGACGGCAAGAAGAGATCAATGCTCCCTACAAATCAAATACTCATTATAAATCAATTAATCCTTGCGAAAATAACCATTTCCATAAAAAGTTTTGGTCGGAAATGCCAGTAGACAGAGTTTAAGAGACTCAGAACTCCAAAATAGGGCTTTCTCACCATTCGCACGAAGCATCAGGATATTGAATCAAAATCCCTAAAACAAAAACCCCTCCGGAAAATTACAATAAGAGCCAAAATATAAGAGGGTCGCTGCATAACAATCCGAGCAGTCAACTTTCCGCTCCCCAGTGGTAGTGCAGACTAATGTCTGCTAAGCAGCTCTACCAGCCCGGTTTGATCAGATGTGGCCTTCATCTTGTGGGACTTTTAGCACACAACCGGAAGAGCCTGGTCCGCGGCCCAGACTCAACCAGAAGTAGGTCCGCCCTGCAATCGCTTCGAGATGGCCCACAGCAGCAGGGCCACAGCGGGAATCTCGATAATGTTTATTCTTTTAAAGTCCGTAGTGGGAATCTCGATAATCTTAATTCTTTCGTCTGTATAAGTAACGAATCGAACTGCATGTTTTCACCAAAGAGGCACAGTTCTGTTGACGTCATGTTTTTTTCCAGTCACAATATTTTCATGCAAATGGGATCGAGGCCTCTATGTTTCTTAACCCTTGATCTAACTAACTCTAATGAAAGATTGGGTGACTGATACTGGTGGAGCTCAATTAATTTGGTAACCGTTTGTAAGGATCTTCAACAATAACTGGCAGATACAGTAACGTCACAAACTGAAAATCACAACAATGCTCTTTTATTTAGGGTGCGGCCCTAGTTTCCCTAAATAATTATTGCTCAAGTGGGGCAGTCCGGCCGGCACTGGACAAATGGTAAGAAGTTTAAAACAGAGTGGAGTGATACCTTCAGGGTTAACAGCACAAGTAAACTCCCATTCTGTCTCTGCAGATGGAAAACAACTCTGCTTAAGTTTTATAAGGCTGTACCGACACCGAGCTGCCGAGCCGATTCTCGGCGAGCAGAGCATGATCGGCAATGCTCGGTACACCGGGTAATGACGTCCATTTAACCGAGCCGAGCAGCGCGTCTCACGTCTAGTCTTGGCACGCGATCTTGGGGCCAGTGGACCTTGAACGCAAGCTTCAGTTTGTCGAATTCCAGTCGATGATTATGGTCTATGCATGGCTCCTGCTGCAGGAAGGTTGAACGATTACCACAGAATTAAATGCAGGAACTAAATTTGTAGGTAATTCGTGAAGATGAACAATTTTTTTTTACGGTGAAACCAGAAAAAAATTAAGAAACTTAACCTTCATTAAGAAAACCTCTTTGTTATAATGTCAACAGCACTCATTTAATTATTTTGAATGGTCAATAATTGTTAAAACTTTTATTAGTTTAAAAGTAATTTAACTCATAATAACGGTAGTTAATGCAGGTTTAATTGACCACACCAGATATGTCCATCATATCAAAAACCAAAACTGGTAAAAGGAGCCGCCAAGTTCCGAATGGTTCGGCCCTTCAAGGGAGTGATATCAACACACCAAAACATTCGCCAAGTTAATCGCACCGCTTAATAATTCGAAGGTTAAATGAAAACTAGAACATTGCTACTTTCGGTAGCAATGTTCAAGTTTTCATTTAACGTCCATAGTATTATTCGGTGCGATTAAGTTGGCGAATGTTTTGGTGTGTTGATATCACTCCTTTGAAGGGCCGAACCATTCGAAACTTGGCGGCCCCTTTTACCAGTTTTGGTTTTTGATATGATATCACTCCTTTTTTTTGCTGATACCTTCTGCCTATACCGAACCATTCTCAACTTAATCACCTCTTTATTGGTTTTTGGTTTGGTTTTAATTTTCTTGTAATTTGTTGTATTTAGTTAGTTTTGGTGTGTTGATATCACTCCATTGAAGGGCCGAACCACTCTCAACTTGGTGGCCTCCTTATTAGTTTTTGGCTTTGTTTATTTTGCTTTGTTTTTACACTTGCTTTATTTTTCGTTAATTGGACGTGAATACAATTTCTTTGCAACGTTGTTTAGATTTATTGTGATACATTAGTGTGTGCCTCGGCACGTACGTCAGTATACACATTCTCATTGTCCGAACTTTGGCCGTCCAATGAGAGACTATGCCGACAATACTAACAATGGTTATAACAATATTTTCGTACTTACGTGCCCTCCCACGCCATCCCTGTTACGCCCCCAGGCTCCAAACCATAAAAGGTCCGCAGTAAAAAGGCGTTTTTTAAATAAACTCAAGGAAGTGGCCATGACAGTTTCAGCTGGGAGTGAATTCCAGATATTCGCAAAACGATTTGAAAAAAAAAAGTATTTTCGACAGTCTAATTTCGACCACTTAACAACAAGTTTCAGAGGATGGCATCCCGGATCTGGCTGTCGACGCGCCATTAGGACTCAATCCCCTTCCCCCTTTTTATTTTTGCTCAGGGGTACCCGTAAAGTGTTAGTGAAACCAGGTCAGAGAGCACGTGCCTCTCTACCCTATTCTAAATTCGCGAATTGATCTCGAATTGTAATTGTAAGATACTTTCATGCGAGTTGGTCGTAAATTAAAATTGTAAGATACTTGCCTAAAAAATTATAAAGTATGGTGGTAGAGTAACAAACCCATCCTGTCATATTTTTCTAGTTGTTAGAGCAATCATGCATATGCGTATTTCGTTCGTGCGCAGAAATAGTGATACAAAAATGAAAAGTAGGTATGTGAAAAAAATGAAAAGCAGGTAGGCCTATGTACAAAATGTGAAAAATATGAAAAGCGTGTGTGTGAAAAATGTGAAAAAATGAAAAAGTTGGAATGTGAGAAAATGTGAAAAAAGCTGGTACTTCCGGCAGCACCCTGTGATTACTAAAGCTGCTCGGGTCTGCTCGGCAACACTGATCGGCTCGGTTATGCTCGGCGTACCAGACAATTTTCGAGCGCTCGGCTCGGGATCGGCTCGGCAGGGAAAAATGTGCTCGGTACACTCTTAGTTTTTGACTTCGAGTACCTGCGGTATTTGCCCAGAATAGGTTCTAGTCTGTGTGTTTTTTTAAAGTCTTGTGCGTCACGCCTAGTGTTTCAAATGTTTACGAAGTATTCATTTTACAATATACGTTGCTTAAATTAGCAGTGAACATCTCGCGACCATATGGTGTATTTGACGATACAACGTGGTTAAATGGCTTAGCAGAGTTGGTTTTGAATCATGATAACTAGCACAACGCAACCCAAAGAAAATCCAAGATATGGGAGAAGTTCACTCAGCGGTCCGTCTTTATAATTAAACCGCTAAGGTCCGTCCGTGTCCCTGTGCGCACGAACGAAATACGCATATGCATGATTGCTCTAACAACTACAAAAATTTGACAGGATGGGTTTGTTACTCTACCACCATACTTTATAATTTTTTAGGCAAGTATCTTACAATTTTAATTTACGACCAATTCGCATGAAAGTATCTTACAATTACAATTCGAGATCAATTCGCGAATTTAGAATAAGGTAGAGAGGCACGTGCTCTCTGACCTGGTTTCACTAACACTTTACGGGTACCCCTGAGCAAAAATAAAAAGGGGGAAGGGGATTGAGTCCTAATGGCGCGTCGACAGCCAGATCCGAGATGCCATCCTCTGAAACTTGTTGTTAAGTGGTCGAAATTAGACTGTCGAAAATACTTTTTTTTTTCAAATGTTTTGCGAATATCTGGAACTCACTCCCAGCTGAAACTGTCATGGCCACTTCCTTGAGTTTATTTAAAACTCGCCTTTTTACTGTTAACCTACTCAATTTCTTAGATGGCATTGTCCGACTCAAGTCTTTGCGACTGCTGTTTTTTTATGATTTCCACCTCTTAAAGTGGTATAAGTGTCACTTGTGCCCTACCCCGACCAGTGGCATTTGCAACAAATCATTATTATTATTACAGATATGTATACTAAACCCCAAATTTAGATCTTAGCTTATGAAAAGACGAAATAGCGATGTGGCTGGCCCACAGTTTGTTACAATTAATAAAAATGTAAATTACCAAAGGAGATTGGAAATCTTAGAATTACCCTCCCTCACTTGGCGTCGCCAGAGAGGGGGATTTCTACTCATGTACAAAATTATTACAGGTATTGACATCAATTTACCGAACTCACTCTTTGATTTATATGTATTCCCATTTTCTACCAGAAGATCACAATTCAAAATGAGTTTGCATCGTTATAGGCTTAATTCTACCTTGAATTCCTTTGCCTGTAGAAATGTTGGAATGTGGAATAGGCTACAGGATCATGTAACTTGCGCCCCTTCGGCTAATATCTTTAAAAATCTTTTGGATATGCATGTATCTGATGAGTTAAGGTGTTATTATGATTAGTTTTTTTTGGATTCCCAAATACTGGTTATTTTGTGCGTGTTTGCCCTTCGACCGACCGTTCTTTTGATGTAAATGAATCTTTTCTATATTTATATATTGTTATTTCTGTGCTTCGGCTGTACTTTGTTCATTATTTGTATAAGTTTGCCGCCTTCCTTTTAGGAAACTGGCAACAAACGTTGTTATTAAATTAAATTAAATTAAAATAAAT